>JARHVA010002280.1:1997500-2282500 GCA_037957365.1 Torreya grandis | reverse complement strand
TTCTACATCACTAAGTCAAGTGATGACTCATCAAAAACCACATCTCTACTTTAGTATATTTTCTTTTTCTTAGGATCCTTGAGATGGTATGATTTTGAAGTAGTGTTATAGCCCAATAGGATCGATGAGAGTGTTTTTGGCTTGAGTTTCTTCCTCTTGTGAATTGTGACATGCATATATGATGTGTAATCGAATACTCATAGATTATAAATTGATGGATTTTATCACTCCATACCTATTTTAGATTTTTATCCAATAGAATCTTCATTTGTGCCCTATTGAAACGGTAAACAACTATCTATATTATTTCTACACAATATCATTTATCTATCTTTATTGTTGAGAGCATACAATGAGCTATTTCTATTACTATGTGATTGTGTCGCTCAACAATGCTATTTCGCTAGGTTGTGTAGGGAGAAGTCAAACTCTATTTGATGTCTTGATGACTCAAGAATGCCAATAACTTATTTGATGTGAATTCCCCCCTTGATCTGAATGGAGTAGAAGAAGAGGTTTTATGGCCTCATTAACAACACGTTGATAGAAGACATGGAAATGATGAAGGGCCTCACTCTTCTACTTCAGTAAAAACACCCTTATATTCTAAGAGTAGTCATCCCTGAACAGTTTAAAGTACTCGTATCCAAAAAATGAAGTAAGTAATATTATTTTAGATCAGTATGAAGAATGTCCAAACATTTCTTGGAATGAAAGGAGCTTGTCTTGAATGGATCCCTATATTGTTTACCTATAAGACATATAGGGCAAACAGGTAAGGAACTGGACAACTTGGGAAGTCCACGTATCATCCCCTTTAAACTTAGTTAGTATAAAGACATAGTAGATAGGTGACCATAATGATAGTGCTAGAGAGTAGTATATTCTACCATAGAGGTAGATAGAGCTACTACATAAGATGAAACAACATTGAAAGTGAATAATTTATCTTTTAAAAATGCTCTAGCAAAAACTGTACCTTGTGATGAGATCAAGTAGGATTTTATTCCATTATCAACAAGAAGCTCCACCTTCAAATGATGATTCAAAATCTAACTAACAGATAAGTGGTTAGATGTCGATCTAATAACATGTAGTACCTTTAAGAGTTTACATTTCATGTTGTGAGAGGAATGGTGACTTGGCATATTCCTTCTACAACATAATATTTATCATCAATGATCCTAACCTTGTCCCTAGTGGGTTGGTATGCCAGTGAATAAAATAGTTTCCTATCACCTGACATGTGTTTTTTGGTACCTGAGTTTATCAACTAGATATTCCTCATGGGATAAGAGGTTTTGGAAACTATCACTAAGTTCTCATTGGATTCTTCAAGTGTCTCCTTATCAAATCCATCATCTTGTTAAAATAAGAGATGTTTCTTATGCTTTTATTATTGGGGATGTATTTTTTATTTTTAATAATAATTACACCTTGATGTAAATTTTTTACTATAAGACCATTGATTCAAGCCATTAAACCACAAGCTATCCGTATTGATAATGTTGGTTCGATAGATGTGGCACCACCTCTTTGACTTTTATGATTTTTGATGATTTGGAGACTATTGTTGTTGTTGTTGTTTCTAATGTTTTTTATATATAGGTCCCTTAAAATACCTTTAACTTCATTACTACTTCAATATAAGACCTTCGTCTTACAACTCATCCTAGACTGAGTTCATGGATTCTTCTTGCTACAACAAGTTCATAAGTTATTCAAATGACACTATTTATTTGGAGATATTCAGCATCATGATGAACACTCCAAATTACAAAAGGAGTGATGTTAAGGTGATCTAGATCAATATTTGATCATCTACCATCTCACTAAGTGCTAACAACTCTATTCACATCCTAGCCACTCAATGTAAGAATTCCTCAACTTTCTCGTTAGACTCCATATAGAGTATGTGAAGTATCAACTATAGATGGAAGATCTTAGTCTTATTTTTTGCCTCTTAAATGGTCATTAATTAATCCCATGTTATCTTTGTTCTATTGGCATCCCTGATATACAATTATACATCATCAGTGATGCTTATCATAATCAACATCAAGGCTTTAACATTAGTTATTTCATATTTTGTGAAAACATTATGATCAGTACGAACTTGCATAGTCCCAGTTACACTTCCCCATAGTCCTTAAATCTAAAGGATGGTGTGCATCTTCATTTTATAGGTGGTATAGTTTGGCCCTTTCATAATTTGGGCATTAGAGAGAAGGATTTTGGGTGTAATCATCTTCTATTTTTTTATTTATACATTTACAAAATTTTAGAAAGCTAACAAAGTAATATTTATTTTTTTGAATTAATGTATTAGAAATATCTACCTGTCTCTCTCCAATTTGGAATTCTACTTCAACCTTCAAGAATTTTTTCTATGCATCACCGATTCCAATCTTTGAATGATTCTAGGCTTTAACATCACACGTCTTGCTACCACTTTTTCATAGTGATTGCCTCTCATTTGGCTAGCTTCTATCATGATAGGTCATTATTCTCTAGGCTTCTAATTTGCTTCCTAAGTTTAGACTTATAATAATCCTAAATAAAGGGAGAGTACTGCAACATCTAGTCACCAAAGGAGTACTTATTCTTAAATTGCTTGATGCAGATTTTACTCAAATTTTATTCATGGAACGGCATAAGGCTTAGTCTCATCCCTAATCTCAAGGCATGTGGATGGATTGAATCGACATAATATGTTGTATGTAATCTTCAGCCAATCTTGAAGACCATACATAATACCCAGATGTGGCATGGAAAGCACTAGGTTCTCCCATGTGGCATATGGGGTTTACTTGGTAATAATAAATACAATGTATTACCAAGGAAAATTATAAAGTGTTTAAAACATACAATTCAAATACAATGCATTATCCAATTTTTACATGTTATCAAAGACAAAAATCAACAAAACCTCAAATTTTTAGACTGCCACTAACTATAACGTGTCACGCCCTGATTGGACCACTTGGTGTGTCCACATTGTGCCATGTTATCTTGTGACACCACATTTTTACCTATTAAATCAGAACTTCAACAGCCTATAACTTGAGCATTTGGACTCCATTTTGCAAACCATGAAAATCCATGGAAAGCTCTTGACGAGCTCTACATTGTGAAATTAGTTTCATCATGACTTGGAAACTTTTTCCAAACTAAACTCTAGATCATCAACTTTACCTCTTATTCTACACAGACCATTCAGTCAATTACTCTGAGCTTAGGCTTCAAGAGGCACATTTTAGACTTCCTAGCCATTGATTCAGGGTTTGATTCTTCCATAGCTCAGTCAGGGAGATGAAAATTTTTGGTCTTAAACTTACTTTAGCCCCAAAGTTAGCTTCCACATTGGCTACACTTTTCACACCTATGTGGTTGCCTTTTATTACCTCTAGATTGTAAGCTGAAATGATAAGAGCTCTTTCATGTCTCTCAAATTTTTGGAAAGGCTTCCCACATTCCATTTTTATTGGCATTGATAAGTTTATTCAGCTATCCCAAACTTCAAGGTGCTCTTCCAACATATTTCTCTACTCCTTACCTTCAAATTCACTGATAGGTCGTATGCTTTGCTAGTTTACATCATTGCACCATCCGCTACATACATCACATTCAGCTAACCACAAAAATCACTATGCCATCAAGAATGGACTCAATATTTACTACAACTTATCCTAATGCTTGGTAAATATCTTCTTCTTTAGCTAGTTTTTTTGGCTACTGATTTCACTACACTTGTTCTCAATGATTTCCATGCTGGACTTCCTTCACATTCACCTCTTTGTGTCATCTTCTTTAAATTCTAAAATCATAAACTTTTCACATCAACTGTTGCACTGATCAGGCTATTCAAAGCTTTGATACTAGACTATTATAAAATGTAACTTCATAGTTCTATTCATGAAATTAGAGAAGCATATATACACCATGAATTACTAAAAATAAGTAAATAGAGTTGGTAGCTTCTCCTTACTATATCAGGTTCATGATTTCTTCAAATGACACTGTCTACTTGGAGACATTTAGCACCATGACAAACACTCTAAATTAGGATGGGAGAGCACTCAAGGTGACCAGGACCAAGATTTAATCGTCTATCATCTCACTAAGTGCTAATAATTCCATTCACAGCTCAGCCACCTGATGTAAGAATTCCTTAACTTTCCCATCAGACTCCATAGAGAGTGTGCGAAGTCTTGACTATAGATGGATGATCTTAGTCTTATTTTTCACCTCATAGATGGTTACTAATATATCTCATTCTATCTTTACTCTATCTACATCCTTGACATATGGTTATGCATCATCAATGATGCTTAACATAATCAGGATCAAGGCTTTAGCATTATCCATTTCATAATTTGTGAGATCATCAAGATTAGTAGGAACTTACACATTCATTATCACGATGCCCGTTAGTCCTTCAAACTAAAGTATGGTGTGCATTTTCATTTTCTAAGTGGCATAGTTTGGCCCTTTGAGAAATTGGGCATCAAATAAAAGCAATTTTAGAGTAGACATTGTAAAGAAAAACAAATAATTTTATTTTTATGAAATAAAATTACAAGTATTTTTACTCAATGGCATGAATATTGATTTTAGAGATGAGCATGATAATTTCTCAGTGAGAGACGATGATACTTCCTGGGGTGATCAACCTTATCTTCATAATCTGCATCATATCTAGCTTTGAGTTCCTTGCTTGGTAGTGCACATCAAATAAGAAATATTCTTGAAGTCATTTGTAGATTAGGTCATCGAACTAAAGGTTGATGCTTTCATAGAGAGTTTCTAGCAAGGTAAAGTAGAAACCTAATATCTCCTGAGTGTCACAATGGTTTTCCATGACCTGTAAGTTTCCTTGGTGGCTTTTGATGTTCCCAAAACTATCCTTCACATTGGACATACGTGATAGTTTTCATAGAGTCTATGTTCCATGCTATATCTTCATACTTTCTCCTTAGCTTAATATACAAGATTAATGCTTTTATCAGCATATCTCCATGTCTATCTTCCTAGCTCTTAGCTTAGGCTACCTTTTCTAGACTCAATCAGTTCTACTATGATTTAATATGTGCAGGTGTCTCCTTACTTCAAATGAACTTCTTTATGTTGTACCTTGATGAAGACAAAGGCTCACTTTATTATATGTAGCTTCGCTTATACTACACCATGATCTTCTACCATGACTGTTACACTATTGTGTTTTTGGACTTTTGCATGATAACTTTGCGTATTTGCTTCTAGCCAAATCCTTTTATGCTACGTCGTTGCACCATCGTAGGAAAGTGTCAATCAGGTTATGGCTATTTTAGCTTTTTCCAAGGTTTCTACATAGACTTATACTATTTAATGAACTTGCCTACTATGCTAAAAACTTGCCTATTGTGCTACAAATTCTACTATTGCTCGATGATCAAGTTCTAGTTGGCTCTAATGCTAGATTGAGATCAAACAAATGAACTTGATATTTTATTCATGAAAAATAGAGCAGCATAAATACACAATGATGTAATATAAAACAAGAGGGAGATCTAAAGGATCTCGGAAGAGACCAATCAACAACAAAAAATAATGAAATAGTTATAAATGATTTGATTATTCTGATCACCTACGCTAACATATATTAATAGCACACCAATAAAACCTATGTATCCTTACAAATACATTAAAATATAACATAATAAAATATGAATGTAATAAAATTTATCAAATAAGCATCTTTAACAACTTATGAAGTCCTATGTAGTAGTAACATTAAATAGATTGGTCAATCTCCCGTATAGATAACTGGCTAGAGTGACGTAAAATAAGGGTCTTATATTTTAGCATAATTCATGTGGCTTAATAGATGGCAAAAATTAAGGTTTTCAAGTACCTATGACTAGATTTAGATATCCAGACATACGTATATTAACAATATTTAGTTGTAATAAAAATCATCATAACTTATAAAAGCCTATATTTTACAAAAACCACATGAAGATCCATAAGACATATATACAGTTATATTTACAAGACCTAAATGATTCCAAGCTATCAAAATACATAGTAATATCTAAGAACTTAAGGCACGTCCAAATCTTGGTGTCATTCAAAGACCATATCCTACCTTCTAATTATAAAACATAGCTTTGAGAAGAAAAAAACCTTGATCCTTCGTTCCTATAAAAAAATTTATGACATGAAGTAATTTACTGATATAGAAACTGATATTAGGGTCACCAAAAAATATGACACTAACAGAATATACTCCTAAAATTCATATAGAGACACTGATGTGAACTTAACACACTTGACAATGACTACATGCCCAATCTCTAAATGATGTGCTTGACCTTATAGACCTCTACACAAGTTTATGAGAAGAAAAAATGTATTAATTAAAGAAATAAAAATTCGCATCAATGAAAGCAACAAATTTGAGACAAAAATGAAACAAGCCCTTCACAGGAATGAAAAATATTAAAATGAATAAAAGGGTGATAGCAATGTAAGCAGGAAAAAAATAAAATAAAATAAAATAAAAATGAGACGAAAAACAATATTCGCATCACTTTCATACAATGAGATTGATTCAAGCTTAACTCACTTAAAAATCGCTATGTGCCCATTCTTTGATCTACATGTGTGGAGTTATCAAAACAACATAATGGCTCAAATGGACAAACTGTTTTTACATAGAATTTATTAAAATCCATAAACTATTTAAAGACATTTGTTTAAGAAAAGACAATTGTTTTATGCCTTAGCATATTACTATGAATTAAATCAAAGGCATAAAAAAATATTTATGTTACATAGAGGAAAACATTTAATTTCCAATCACAAAACATGGTTTTGAGAATAAACAAATCCTGATCGTGCAGTCCTACACAAAAAAAATAAGGCAATAGTTCCATGTTGTCAAACAACAACAACAACCACCTAATCAATTCAAAAGACGTATCCCGCATTGATGTAATGCTAACCATGACAAAAGAGATTTAAAAGAACAAGTAGGCCAATTTTACGTAGTAATGCCATCTATCTACATACAATGAAATTCTTTATTCTTGTAAAACAAATTTCACGTAAACAGAAAAAAGAAATGTTGCGGTTAGAAAAACAACTACGTTTATTTAAAGTGGTCTATCAATCTACATTTATTTATTCGTTAAAAAATTAAGATGTGAACGGTTCCTTTGTCTTGTTGTGCAGGAGAGACTCTAGAAACTGTCAACAATATCAAATGAACGGTAATGTTATGTATTGTCAGCCGGCTATGGTAATTAAGAAATGGATAAAACACACTCAAAGATCCATTAAACGTTGAGCAAGCAACTTAATTTGTGAACGAGTCCTTACGCGTTTCACAGTTGATCGCTTCAGTTACGTACAATTTAAAATGTTAGTAAACTATGTGAATATATACCAAGTCAAGATGAAGATGAATTAAATAATTATTAGGAAGTTGGTCAAGTCTGGGCTATATAAAGGAAGGCTTCCGCTTCTAATACCCAATCCTCTCTTTTGTTCTCTGATTTCATCATTTACTATTGAATAAAATGGCTAATCGCAATATTTACATTACCTTGGGCGTTTATATGTTGATTTGTTGTCAGAGCGAGCATGTCATGGGAGGTGATCCCGATCCCTTGCAAGATTTCTGCGTTGCAGACCAGCAAAGCAAATTATATTATTGTTTGTGCTATCTATCTATGTATGCAGGTGGCTTACTAACAGCTTGATTGAACAGTTTTGGTGAACGGGTTTGCGTGCAAAGACCCAAGCATGGTTTCAGCAGAGGATTTCTTCTTTGCGGGTCTGGGGAAGCCGGGAAACACAAACAATGCCGTGGGCTCCAACGTATCGGCGGCGAACGTTCGACAGATAGGTGGCCTCAACACTTTGGGAATATCGTTGGTCCGCATCGACTATGCAGTGGGTGGAATAAATCCTCCTCACACTCACCCAAGAGCCACAGAAGTTCTATTCCTAATGGAGGGCAAGCTTCTTGTGGGGTTTATTGATACTAACAATAATTTTTTCAGCAAAACGTTGGACAAGGGAGATGTGTTTGTGTTTCCCAAGGCGTTGGTGCATTTCCAGCAGAACGTGGGGCATGAAAATGCGGTGGTCATAGCTGCATTGAGCAGCCAGCTTCCGGGAGTTCAGACCATCGCCAATTCTCTGTTTGCAGCAAATCCACCTCTGCCCGATTCCGTTTTAAGCAAAGCATTCCGCATCAACCAAAATGTTATGGATTACATTCAAGGCAAATTCATGTAGGATAACATACAACTTGAAAGTAGTAGTCGTCAACCATTGAATAAAACCGCGGAGGGACGACCATCTTTATTGCGTCTTAGTAGCCTTTCTTCTTCGCCTTTATAATACTTATCAAATCCAACGTTTGTTTGGCATTGTTATAATTTTGTTTTTTAATTCATAATTTATTTCGCTAATATTTGTATCCTCTTTTATTTTCTTTCCTATTCTTTTCACTTATTTTATTTTAAAAAATGGTGACTATCTTGTTGTCAAAAGTAATTTTTTTGGTTTTCAATTTATATAAATTTCAAATAAGCCGGGTTTCAATTTATATAAATTTCAAATAAGCCAACTAAAATCTAATTGATCTCATTCTCCTTTATATATGGTTTTTTCTGTTTCTTTTTACTACATGTGAAATATATTATAATTATCTTGTTGTCTCCACCATGTAATATATTCTATTATCTTCAGCGAAACATTTTTGTCTGTATGTCTATTGGTTGCTTTGTTGTAGTGTAATGTTGTAGCATGACACTTCCATATTTCACATAATGTTTGGTTTAGTCATAAAAGACTAAATTCTTTGTTATTTGAATTGTGAAAGTGTTGTCAACCATGAGAAATGTTAGTGAAATATGTTGTCCCTGTAAATTTGAAATAACCCTTTTGAGCCACAAAATCTCTATGGTTCCCTTTGAAGAAGCCATACACTTTAATTCTACCAAAAAAATTATTATCACTCATTTCTTCTTATATTTTTTTATTGAAAACTATTATTCCCAATTTTATTGAAAACCCCATCATGGATTTCTCATCTTACGAATCACTAGCATATTTAATATCTAAATATCCAACCAGTTTGAAGTCTCCTACCTTTGAGTATTTGATCTCAACATTTTATGTTCCTTTGAGATGTATAAGGACTACTTTTGCTAGTAGCCAATGACTGTATCTAAGTACTTTGATGAATGTTAGAAAAACACCAAAAACAAAGGATATATCTATCCTTGTTATGATCACATAAATGATAATGACAACGAGATTTTTGTATTTAGCAAAAGAGACCAAATTTATTGTATCTTTTAATGTCAATTTTAGATTATGTTCAATGGGTGTGTTGAGAGGCTTAAAATATTCCATTCTAAACATGCTTGAAGTGTCATCAATGCAATTATGTTTTCTGATGAATATGTGATTTTTTTCTCGAGTTACTTAATTATCCAAAAAATAATGAAGAAACCCCAAATAAATCATTTGAAATACTTTCATCAGCTATTATTTGAGCTTTATAGTGTACCATTCATTGTTACTTGTGATGATAAAATCATCAACATACAAAACTACAAATATAACTATTTTTTTTTAAAGTGTTGCATGTTCAAACTATATTTGTTTTAATTTCATGTTCTTTAGGTGCTAAGCTAGTTCATCAGACCATGATCTAGGGGCTTGTTTCAAACCTTATAATAATTTTTAAAGTTTTCACAGCTTACGCTCTTGGTCCTTTAACTACAAAACCTTTGGGTTGTGTCATGTACATCATTTCCTTGAGATACAATTTAGAAAAGAAGTTTTGACATCCATTTGGTGAAATTTACATTCACTGTGAGCTGTGGGAACCAACATTGTTCGAATGATTTTCTGTTTTGATATAGGTGAAAAGGTTTCATTGTATTTAATTCCTTCATTTCAGTCAAATCCCTTTATGAAAATCCTAACTTTGTGATTTTCAAGTGAGAGATTACCTTGTATTTTTTTTTGTATACCTGCTTTCATCCAATTGGTTTGTAGATGAATAGATGATCAGCCAATTTTTAAGTCCCATTTTTTTAATAATGCATTGCACTCATCTTTCATTTCTTTTATCCAAGGTTCATGATCTTGAAGTGTTTTACATATGTTGGTTATGAATAAAACACAATAATTATTTCTTCTTCTAGAGAATCATTCAAGTTAAGATTTTCAATCTTATCTTTAATTTCATCAAGAAACTTGTCTAATTGTGATAATACATGTGCACTTGTAGTGCATTTTTTCCTAAATTCATCGGGTTTTAAATCATTAAATGTCTTCTTTACCAACTTAGACATCATTTTATATGGTTCGAGTGTTTCAATTTCATCTTATGAAGTTCCTTAAATTTTTTTCCTTTGTTCTAGTGGTCCTTGTTCATTTTTTGATGAAGTTTAACTTTCTCCTTTAAGAGGATTTTCATTCCCATGTATTGGATATAATAAATAATAAATTTATTTAAAATTATATGTCTCCCAATAACTCTTTGGAAACTACAAATAATTCTCCTTTTAGACATAAATCTTTACATATTTATCAAGTTGACTCTACTATCGATCAATGTTGGCTTTGTCTTTTGGAGTTTCAGAAAACATAACTTATCTTGCAACAAGAAACTTTTTATTTTTCTCATCATATAGATTTATTTATTTTTAGTATTGTTAATATCCCAATGGAGTGAACTTTTTATTCCTTTGGTACCACTTATTCCTCTTTTCTTTTGGAATCAATACATAACAAGTGGATTTGAAATACCAAATATGTCACACTAAAGGAAGTTTACCCCACCACATCTCATAAGAAGTCTTGAATTGAATGGTTTTTAATGTGATTTGCTATGAGGGTATGTTGTTATTTTAAGTGCTTCAACCCAAATGTTTATATTTAACCCCTTGAAATACAAAATATCACAAACTGTATTCATCCTCTCTACAAATTGTTTTTGTTGTGGGGTAGGAGGGACTACGAGATGATGTTCGATCTTACTTTACTGAATATAGGATTAAAACTTATTTTAAATGCATTCACCACCATTATGATTCCTGAGTGTTTTTATATGGGTTTGATAATCATTTTAAATATTAATGCATAACCTTTTTAATGTCTCAATGTTGCAATGTTTCACCTACAAAAATATATCCACATGATTCTATAGTATTAATCAAGGAGCAACATGAAGTAATTATGAGCAAAAGCTAAGAGGATTAGAAAATGATACAAGCCTAAGTGAACCAATTTCAACTTTATTTCAAATTTCATTTATGATTTTGACAATGGTTGTCTTGGGTGTTTGGCCAAAATATAAACTTCACACATATCATCAAATTTCATAGGCATGCTAGGATAACCAACAACACCATTATTTTTAAATAGGTGAATGTTGTTATAATGAGTATTCCAAAATCTAACATGTAACAACATGTTTGATACATTTTTTTAGAATGAGATGATCATGATTATCTTAAGTTAATGGCTTACTGCTAAGTTTGAGCATTTTCCCTTCCTCAAATACATTTAAGACAACTAGATTATCACTTTTTATTTTATAATGATGTCACCATTGTCCACCAAGATGGAATTACCTTGTTTCCAAATGAATACTAGAGACAAAAAGTTTATCTTCAATTGAGGAAGGTATAGAATATTTTATATTTTTAAATTCATAATCCTTGTAAATTTTAGTCAAATTGTACCTCTTCCATGTGGTTAGAATCTTGATCTATCTATGAGGAATACTTGACCAAAACTTACTTTATAAAAATCCTCAAATAATTATCTTAGGAAAGTCATGTTTAGGTTGTCACCATTATCAATAACCTAAGAGTCAAAACATAATGAAATAAATAAGATAGTTTTATTCATCATTTGAACCAAAAAACACACATTCACTGATGAATTTAGTAGAGTTTGACTCTTTTGATCAATAGATTTTTGGGTGGATTTGTTTGCTTATTTTTTGTCAATACATTTTGAATCAACATTTGTGATTCATTCCCAATAAATTTAAATCAATTTTATGAGGATGAATCACAGATGTTGATTTGAAATTCATCAATGAAAAAACACATGTTTTCACCCAAAAATCTACTGATAAATCACACACACTATGAAAACATCAAATCTATTATTTAACTATTTTGTTTTTTTATTTATCTTTTCCTAATTATTTTTATGATATGCTTCAATTTTATTCCATGGAGTCTTCCATTATTGGGTTTATTTGATTCATTTTCTATCACACAAATCATAGTAGACATGTTGCTTGTCATTTTTTTTAAATTTTTACCACCTCGGTTGCCATTTTTTCCACCTTTTACATTATTTTTATTCTTGTACTTATTATTTTTTTAATTTTTAAATAAATGGATTTGTTAGATGTTTTGGAATATTTTCCCTTTACATAGCACACATTTTCTCCTATGGATTCTATTTTCTTTTCAAAGGCCTTTTCTCATCGTGCCATCTTTTTAACCAACTAATCAAATGTGAGATTCTTCATCTGATTACTTGATTGTATAAACTATTGGGCCTTTTTTGAAATAATTAGTGTATCTATGCCAACTTAGTGGACACCTAGGTGAGGGGCAATCATGGTGGATGATTGTTGTTTTGTCTTCTAGTGGCACCAACTAGATTATGGGTAACAACTCTTTTTTGAATCAATAAGCATTGGGAAGTGGTCACATAGGATAGTGAATGCTCATTAAAGACAAGTGGTTATTTTTAAAACAATTAGCATTTAGAAGCAAGTGCATGGATAATGACTTCTCATTAAAGACAAGCATAGTGGAGGTGATAGGATGTGTACCTCTAGTGCCAGCTTAGCAATTATTGTGCTCTATTACCCATAAACCTAAGATGCTCCAAAGATCTATAAAAAGAATCTAATTTTAGTTGGAAAAAATAGATGAACTAGACTAGAGAAGTTATGGTGAATTGATGCTAGCTATTTCCATTAGAGCTAAAATTGGTTTGAGATGCTTTGACACTCCCTTTTATAATGAACAAGATCACATGTGAGCCGTTGGGCCTTTATCAATTTAACTTGAGCTTATGCTTCATTCTATGAACTTGTATATGTATTATTATTAATCTCTTTTAATGAATAATGCTTTAAGTCTATATTGTGTATATTGACCTCTCATGAGCTTCTAACCTAACTCATTCATGGTGTGCATGTAGATAATGAAGAATCTTATGGGGAATATAGGAAATGCATTAACTATGGTTAATACCCCACACCCCAAAATGATATTCGTACCTAAGTACAAGTCTATGCCTATGTCCCTCAACTCGACACCCAGTTGCCCCTCAAGTGCTAGAATGTTATTGAGCCTATAAAACCCAAAGATTTCACCCTTGAATGCACAACCATCATTTCACTAACAAATCCCTTGAAGAATAGAGTTTCACCATGGCATAAATATCCCAAGACAAGCCTTGGTCCCTTATTTTTTTTCTTTGTGTGAGAACACAAGGTTTGCACCTTATGTATATTGATGCCAATGTAGTTGAGCGTAAAATGTTGAGCACCATAGGATTAGTCAAGGCCTCTGCCTCATTTGAATAAGCCTAAATATGACTTGGAAAGATTTAGAAGTTGATGATTAGGCCCATGACTCAAATGCCTAATTTTATACAACATTTTTGTTCCATTATCAGGACTTGTTAAATTTTGTTGTTACAATGGTGTGCCAAGATAATGCTCCAATTCCCCCTTGAGAACATCAAGCACTAGTTATAATTAGTAAGAATAGTGTTGTACTAAGGTATCCAACTTTTAGAGGACAAAACCTCAAGAAGTGGATCTAGAAGGACTTATATGATGCATTATATAAGGTTTTCTTTTATGATCTATCAGATTAAGTGTACCACTAGTTGGTTGCTTATGCAACCCATAAAAGTCAATGCTTTGAACAGTGCCTCCAATGGATGAAAGAGCATCTAGAGAGGATTGATAACATTAACACCACCTTAATTAGAGCCATAGGAAAATGGTGGCAAGTGGAATTAAATAGCTACATGCTTGAGTTTATGGCATCGATATACTCCTACCCTAAAAAATCATAATACCAATTCCTGCACAAGCCTAGACGCACATTTATGAAATAACTTTGAATTACACTCAATAATTTGATGGCAGATTATGGCTTCAAAATAGTGAGGTTGGAAGGCTAAAGTCGTATTGCATATAATCAGTGCAATGGTGAAGAAGGGGATAGGCAGATTGATAACTGAGAGCTCAAGAGATAGGCTTATAATAAGAGAAGGCATGGAATGATAGAAGATATGGAACTTGGAAGTGTCAAGAGGACTTGTAATGAATTGGAATGGAATGGGGAATGATTTCTTGAATGGCGGTCGTGCCCAACAAAAGGATCCCTTAAATCCTTAGAACAAGTTCCATAGTTAAAGGGTGAATGCTTAGGCTCCCTTCAAAACTTGACTATTAGACACGTGTGTAATGAACATATCCCCTTTTAACCTATAGTGTAATCTCATGCACTATATCCCCCATAAGAAGATAAAATTTTGAAAACTAACCTCATTTTCAACATAGACTTTGAATGTTTTGCAAATTTAGACTAGAACTTTAGGATTGAAAAAGTTATCTTATATTAAGAGGGAAGTGAAGATACCTATAGACCTCAAGGTGATATCTTGACTAGATGTAACATGAGAAAAAGAATCCCAATTCAACTAATGTCAGTTATGCATCTTGGGAAACAACCCTTAGGAATTCACCCTACACCACTAATCAATATTATAATGCCATCATCTTCTATACAACCAGTAATAACCATAGGACCACTGCCTAGCATAGTGACTGGAGGCCTTGGAGGATGAATGCCTAGACAAGCACTAGGAGAAAAATCACCTTAGGCACTAGTTGTTCCTCTCCCCAGATATAATATGATATGGCCATGCACTTGCCTAAGTACTGAGCCATGGAGAATGTTGTAGAGAATGTGATTACTTGTGAATTATAATGGTACACTTGGAGAATAACCTAGTCTAAGTGTAAGGCAACCTAGTTTGTGACAACCTTGTTTGATTGTGACCATACATGGTATAGGAATTTTGATCCTAACTAGGCTATGATTGGTTATTACACTCTAAATGGAACCTTCTTAAAGGAGTTTAATATACCTAAATTTGAGAATTAAAGCATCATCATGCTCAAAGAGATCAACCAAGGATTATCGGAGAGTATGTTCTTGTATGATAATAGACTCAATACTCTCTTTTCTAAGCTCCCTTATGACATTCACACCTCACAACATGTATTGTGGGTCATTGGAGGATTTCTAGTGCCTTTTAGAAGGTTGTTATCTATGAAAACATTCATAGCCTTTCTAGAAGCACTTGAAGCCATGCTCAAGATCAAGGTAGTTAGAAGAACTAATACAAGCATTAGCCCATTCATGGAGGCATAGATTATATCTATGGCATCCCAACTACAAAAATTCACTGCTATCTCATCACAAGACACTCAATGTGGGTTATGGTATACTAATTACAAGATGGAGGGACATAATAGAAACAAATACCCTTAGAGGAATATGAGTATACTACTTCTCATCTATAAATTTTGTCATGAGCTACATGATGTTAAAAATATCCCTTTATTACAACACATTATTCATGTCACCACAACCATCTATTATAAGTTGTGTGACACCTACACTCACAACATAGTTAACTGTCGACTAATTGATGAGGTGCACCAAAACATGGAGAGAGGTGTACGGTAGGGAATTACAACAGTTGAAGTGAAGGTAACTAGAGAAGTGAGGTTTATGGAAAACAAAATTCTAGCTATAGGAACCAAAGAGATGCCATAGGATGAGGTGGAGGACATGGTAGAGAAATATTCCCACCATGATCATGTTATAAGTGCAAGTAAACTGAGCACTATCAGCACAAATACCTAATGCATCTAATGTGTAGGTATTGTCAAGGACTACATGTAGTCAAGAAATGCCCCAACTTATATAAAAAGCTAACCCAAGGCAAACTAGGTAATGATAGGATCACAAGAATGATCAGGCATGAGCCTAAAGATATGAAATTGGATCTAAAGGTGTAGCCAACTTACATGGAGTCAATCAAAGTGTAGGCAACCACATAGAATAGGCTCACCACTCATTCACAAACTATGCCAACTTAAGAGCTACACTTGGAATATGGTGAACCAAGTTACACCAAGCATATAATGTAGTTTGAGCCAAAATATACTCCCTACCCTAACCAAATGAATTAGAAAGACATCATGTAAAAATCCATGAGCATAATACAAAATTTTTAGGGAGAACTCCAATTGGCCAAAGATCTAGAAGTGAATGCTACCACCTCATTCAAATAGAAAGATAAATTACAAGAGATGGTAGAGATGTTTCACCTCCTATAATTAGGAAGGATGATTTCCCTACTAAAATATTTTCTCTTAGATCATGCAAGGAGAAAGCCAAGTGTGGTTGGTAAGCCCCACATAATTGAATTTGTTGTACCAGATATGGTATGGGCACATGAAATAAGGCATACTCAAAATATAGAGTATGACTAAGAGCTAATAGTAAATGCCATCATCAATTTATGTTCCATCTATGAGGTGATGATCAACATCAACATCGAGGTCAATATCATAACCATGAATGCAATAGAAAATATGGGTATGCTAACCTTGACGTCTTCTTCCCATGTACTTTTCATGGCCAACAAGACTCGAGCACAGTCGATCAAAATTTTATAGCGTACTTTTATAGATATTATGGGCACTTAATTCCATGTTGACTTGAAGGTTATTGACTTGGATAAATAGCATAACTACCTAGTGCTTCTATGAAGGCCTTAGTGCTACACCGAAAATGTATATATGTGCTTCAAGAAGCTATATATGACCTTTGAAAATGGAAAAAGGTATTGATCCCCCTTTCAAGTGATGAAGGACCCCTATGTGGAGAGCATTGATGTCAAGGATGAGATCAACGATGCATATAACATCATGGTGTAAGACACAAAGAATATCCAACCTTTTCATCATGGAGTGTTATCTTGGGAGGATGGGTAGTTAACCTCAAACACCATTGATGTTGTTTGAGATTTATGGGTTCAATATTATTATGAGACCATTAGTTGTATATGTTATTTGGTACATGTAAAGGCACTGAATCATGTGAAGACTAGTTGGGTCCAGATCGGTCATGCTTCAAAATGATGGGTCCCATGCCATGAGGAAAAAAAATAGGGTACTCTACCTGAGAAAATTCAAGATTTTAATGATGCCAAAATTTGAAGGGAATAATGCACTAGAAAGGTATGTCAATGACCTTAAAGAATGCATCCCTAATGAGATAGATAAAATGCGTGCATTAGTGTATACCTTAAGAATTAATACCACATGTTGGTGGGCAGCTCAAAGGTCTAACTTACTAACCTAACTAGAGGTAAAAGTGGCCATTTTCATTAGATTCAAGAGGAGTAATGATAACTTGTATATCTCAACTTACTATGGTGACTCTCACACCATGACACATGTGTGCCTATATAAAGGGACATGGACTAACTATGACATGATTACCCTAAATAACATATGGGTGTACACCTTTTATAAGACTCTAAATACATGGGCATGAGTATGGTATGTGGCCAATGAGATACATGAAGAGATAACCAATTAGGAGGCCCTTAAGGAGAAGTTTTTGAATACCTTCTCCTTTTTCTCATAATACATGGACTTGGTCAAGCCACTACAAGTAATTTAGAGGGAAGTATTTGAGGACACCACCATCCTTGAGGAGTTCTTGAAATACTTGTTCAGGGAAAAGGGGTTAACACTCTAAAATTTATTCTAGGAATAGATTCTCAACAAAAACTCTAGAAAAGAAGATGATGAAACTTGGAAGGAGTAGTATTGAAAAACCTTAATCACCAAAAGAAAACTCATGTGCCAAGTGGATGATAACACTCCTGGCAAAGAAGACCCCACTCATCTTCACATTGAGATAACAGATGGAACTTGACAAGTCAAGGACTTACATGAGATGAATAATCAACCATACTCCACACCACTAAATACCATCAAAGTGGACATCAATGTAGAAACAGAGATAAAGATTGCCATTCTAGGTGCTTATTGGTCTGACGTAGAGCTAGTGTGCATCATAGACCTATTGAAGGAGTTACAAGACTTGTTCCCCAATACTTTATAGGATATGATGGGAACACACCCATTCCTTGTGAATATGAGCATAAATCTAATCGATAATACAAGACCAGTAAAAAATACCCCTACAGGATGAATCCAAACCTTCATACTGAGGTCAAAATAGATATTGATGTAATGTTGGTCTTAGGGGTAATTTACCCTATGCAAGAGTCTGAATGGGTGACCCCAATGGTAATAAGCATAAAAAAGGATAGGTTCATTGACATTTACATTGATTACATAATTTTTAACACTCCCTATATAAATGACCCCTTACAGACTCTATTCACTGACGAAGTCCTAGAAGGTGTCACAGGTTGTGAGATCTACACCTTCACTGATGGGTTTTTTAACTACCACCATGTCTAGATTGAGGAGGAAGACAAGCCCAAAATAACCTTTATGATTGAATGGGGTTGTTTTATCTATAACATGATGCCCTTTAGATTCAATAATGTACAATCTATGTTCTACAGAGTGGTGATCATCATGATCAAAGACTTCATCCATAGGTTCTTCAATGTTTTTATAGACGATTGGACAGTGTATGGCCTCAACAAGGACCATTATGATAATTTGTGTCAAATTTTTGAGAGGTGTAGGTAGTTTCAAATATCCCTAAACCTAAAAAAATACATTTTCAAAAACTTGTTTGAAACCCTGCTTGAGCACATCATGTGTAAAGATGGTTTGCTTATCTAACCAATGAAGATTTCTATCATCATTCAAATCCAAAATCCTTGCACATAGAAACATTTTGGTGCCTTTCTTGGCCATTAAGGATATTATATAAAATTTATAAGGAGTTATGTAAAGATTGTGGTATCGCTAGAAGAACTCTTGAACAAGGATGGACCATTTTACTGGGGTATAATTCAAGAGGATGCCTTTGAGACCCTAAAGCTTAGATTGGATAACATGCCTATCTTATAGTTCCCTGATTGGACAAAACCTTTTCATGTCCATGTCGATGATTTTATTTCTATGATTGGCACCATTTTGGTATAACCTAGCAAAGGTAAGATGGATCATCCCATCTCCTTTGCCAGTAGAATGTTGACCCTAATAGAGAAAAATTACACAATAATAGAGCGTGAGGTGTTTTCTATAGTCTATGCCTTGAAAAAATTTATAAAATATTTATTGGTAACCATGTTCTTCTTTTTCATTGATCATGAGGTTATCAAACACCTCATGAACAATCTTGTTCTACAAAGGTGTATATGCAAATGGATATCTCTATTCTAGGAGTTCTAGTTCTCCATTGTTTTTAACCCTAGAAATTAGACCTTGAGGGTAGACCATTTATCCCACATCAATTTTGGAGATGTGGCAACACCTATTAAGTAAAACATACCAGACACATAATTGTATAGAGTCTATTGCATCCCTAAGGATTTGGTGGATATTACTTCCCTTATAACATCTAGAGTTGTGCCCCAAACTATGAAAAATAAGGAGAATAAATAGATAGCATTTTATGTTTCTCCCTTTTAACTCATTAGTAGAGAAGTGTATAAACTAAGTATAGATTAAGTGTTGCACTGATGTGTCATGGAGCATGAAATGGACTCCATCCTTCATGAGTTGAATGAGGGGATAGTAGGAGGCTATTACATAGGAGATGAAATGGCATGTAAGGTGTTATAGTTAGGCTTGTGGTAGCCAAGTCTATTTCAACATGTAGAGGATTGCACTAAGGAATGTGATATATGCTAGTGCATAGAGAATATTAATTGTTAGGATGAGATGCCTCGCATCCCCATTCTATCCCAAGCACCATTTGATAAATGAGCCATTGATTTTGTTGTGCTAATAAATCCCATAGCATGATGTATAGGTGCAAGGTATATTTTGGTAGCTATAAATTATTTCATAAAGTGGGCTAAGGTCACATTGATAAAAGACTACACAGCTACCATAGCCACATGGTTCATCTGGGAAAACATAAAAATATTATATGGGTGCTTGCTTAGTCTAACTAGCAATAGGGGAACTGACTTTATTACTGAAATGGTACGTATCCTATTGACTGAGTATATTGTACCACACCCCAAAATAACAATTAGCATTCTCAAGAAAATGGCATAGCTGAAGCATTCAACAAGATCCTAGGAATATGCCTCATAATGAAATGTGACATTGGTTTAAATTATTAGGATGATTGAGTGTCGGTAGTCTTGTGGACATATTTCATAACATACAAGCACCTGAACAAGGCTATACCATTTCAACTTGTGTTTGGCACTAAGGAAATCCTACCGATGGAGTTCTTAGTACCATCATTATACATTGTGCACATTGGTTGATTAGATGACAAAGAGTCACTAAACACAAGGTTTGAGGACTTGATGATCTATAAACTAGCACTAATTTTAGTGAAAAAAATCTAACTTAGATCCTTGTAGGAAATTTATTAAATATACCAAAAATTAATCAACTTAAAGAAAAGAAATGCAATAATACTAACCACACTGAACAAGAGTTGATTATGGAGTTTGGCAATGCCTATGTCTCTGTGACAAAAGTGGACTCCACTGGCTATGGTATCAATAGCTAGCCTTTAATGTCTATCAAAGACCAACTATGAAACCAATTATTTTCCCATATGAACTCACCTCCATATGTCATTGTACCATGGGTGAATGTGACTTGCTTGAACTATGTCACTTGTCCTTTGTGACAGACTGCAACACCATGTACCATGTTTTTTCCCTATTTGATCTAGATACTTCAACACATGATATCTTGTGCATATGGGCTTGAAATTGACATGTTCATATTGTGCCAAAAATCTCTCAATGATCTTTATGATGTGACATAGATCCTTCTACAATTTGATGAATTTTTTTAAAAATCAAAACATAGATCCTCTTATATCAATCCTCCCCACTAGGAGCTTTTAGACCTTGAAAAGTTGATTAATTGGTAAAGAGGTGAGGGTATTTCTCCCTCACTCTTCTAGATTCCATCCATTTGGCCTTGTTTTGGTGCATCCCTTTGAGACAAACACAAAGATACTCAACATTCCCCCTTCATGAAGTCTGAACCTTCCTATCAAGAATTGTATCTTCCTATAATTTTTTTAGATACTTAAAATCTAAATCATCAATAGAAAGAATGCATACACTCTCATCATGATCTGTAATCATCAGAGGCTCATACAATTTCAGAGATTTTTTACATTCACAACTGAATAAATTTGCATATAAGATGGTAAATCTCCCTAAAAAAGATTTTTTCTAATATTTTCTATAATTCATCTCAATCTCAAATGTTTTTTACAAATTAGGAAGTTCCAAGACTATTGTAGTTTAGATTGTGACTGGAGATATTGGATGGGCTTATGATCTATATGTATAACTACTTCTTTACCCATCAAGTAATGTTTCCATTTTTTAACACTTTTAACCAATGCATTAAAATTCCTTATCCTAAGTAAGATAGTTTCTTAATGCACCTATGAAGGTCTTAGAATTATAGCATATTGGCTTCTTTCCTTGCATCAGGACATATCACATAGCATAATCACTTGGCATGGTGAATAATTACATAAGACTATAGTCACTATGTGACTATTATTTTGGACATTATTTCCATGGTCAAATTTTATAATATTAACTTTAGTAAAATATTGGCTATATTCCAATATATTTACTCACCATGTGAATGGGGCCCAAGTACCAACTCATATTTGAAACCGTGCTAAGTCAACAAAGCCAACTTTGATGCCAGCTCACCAAGTTGAGCTAAAGAAACTCAAGTATTTTGTATGCCAAGCATGGGACCCAATGGTTTTCCACAATAGGCTTAATAAACATCTTTGAGTCACTTTTTACCATGGCTAGCCAAGTCACCATGACAACCATGGGCCAAGTTTAGCATGGCCAGGATAAACATACCATGGGATTAATGTGCCATGAATGCCAACCAATTAATTTGACACATCCAAACTACAATGATATCGAGCATAATTGAATTCCAATCTCTAAACTCATTTCCAATTATCAAATCTTGTAAAACCACCAATGAACCCATCTTGGATGCCAAGATTAGCAAGTGTCATTATCATGTTGGGTCGAGTCCAACATAGTTCAAATTTTAACTAAACCGAGTTTGACAAGCCCAACATACCTCATGGAGTGAGCCAAACCAAGTTCCCAATCCAAAAATTGGATATTGGTAGCTATGAATGAGGAGGCTCAAGATTTTAAAATCTCAAAATCATTGGAATGTCCCAAATGTGGGACTAAAGGGTTCAATGCAAGTAGCAAGCTAATGCCATGGGAATTGAACCCATGACCTTTGAAATAAAATGATAGAGGCATGAATATTGAACACAAATTAAAAATATATATATAAAACATCATGAATTAGTATTTTAACACCAATCTTGAACAAGTTTCAGCTAAGGAGCCAAGGCAAATAGAGACTAGCTAGCACTCTTCCTCAATTATGAGGTACTTAGAGTGATTTCTAGGCTTTGGAGTAAACTAGTGAAAAATTATACACTCAGAGATGGTTCTATCCATATCCTGAGTTTTTAGATTTGAGTTCATTTTTTACCTTTTGTGATTCTCTGAGTAAAATCTTTGCAGACTATGTAATGACTAGTAAAGACCAGTTTGCATGTATCTCCATTTTCAAAGTATCTAGAGTCATTTTCTAACTTTGGAGTGAACTGATCAAATGTTTTAGAATTTTATATGCTTATGATGATACATCAATTTTACTTATTTTATTTCATTTGGACCACTTTTATAAGTCTCAAAGTGATAATTTTTGTAGATAACTTCAAGAATGTGAGATTGCTTTTGCTATAGGAAGGTTGAAGGTCCATCTGTGGGTTCTGAGAATTTGTGAAGGGTTGTTAGCGAGTTGTATGTAATATTGGAGGATCCATTAGAAAATTATAATATTTTTTCCATGTAATTTTAATTCATGGAAATGGATTAGTTGATGTTCTAAGTGATCCTACAGACATAGCCCGAGTAGCGGGTAAACTCCGTTATCAACCTTGTTGTCTTGAGTTGACTTTTTGTGCATTATTTTGTTCATTTTATTTCATTAGTAATCATTTTTTATGTAAATTTAATTAATTATGAAAAATTAATAGAGATTTAACACTTCAAGTTTAGATAAGGTTGATTAGATTAATAAATGAACTTTCAAATTTAATTCATTTTGTTTTAGAAATCTACTTTGGGTGAACCTCGACAAAAACATTTTTAAAGGTCAAACTTGTAATTTCATTTGATTATTTCAATAAATTCAATATATGACAAAAGGATCCATTGGAAAACATGTTGACATGTATTTAGTGTTAGTTTATAGATAACTTGGAGCACTTAAATGAGATGCATGCCAAAGCAAAGTGGAGCCAACAGATAAAAAAGGCACACCATAAGCTCTTTCATGACAAGAATATAAAGAACAAGGTACTAAGAGAAGGATCATTAATTTTTCTCTATGACTCCAATTATATCAAGCACCCAAGCAAACTATATATAAGGTAGATGGGATTATATATCATCCACCACATATTGGAGACAAGCACATGTAAGTTTCACATGTTGATTGGTGAAATGTTCCCTAAGGATTTCAATAGAAATAGGTTTAAGTCATATCAACAATAGGATGGTGCTTGTGCCATGAGAACACCAATTTCTTGGTCACTAGTTAGTTTGAGTTGATTTGACCAAGATAAAATTTGGCATAAGACAAATAGTTCCATTTTTTTTGGTTTTGTTCTTTGGGAAATAGTGTAAAGATTAAAGAAGTGGCACTTTGAATCTCACCAAGAAAATTTGTTGACACTACATGCATAATTATAGAAAGATGAGTTGAAAACTTTCACTCTAATAACCTGAAGCTATACACCTAAGTTTATTGATGTGTGATTATTTATAACTTTAGATAAACAAAGATCACTAGACCTCCATCTACTAGATCCCAAATGCAGGGCACTTTAGAGCCTTCAGTTAGAAGTTTCTCTAGATTTTCACACCTAATTCTAACTGGGTGAGTTGATATTTTGTACTTTATAAATTTCTTAAGGCCAAACATCTATGTTACAGGCATGTGAAACTCACAAGACTCAAGAGGAAGATGCAAAAGATCCATGTGCACAAGAAATAGATTTTAGAGTATTTTGAGGCCTAAGGAAGAACTACTCTAGCACTTTTGCACATAATTTAATTTGGGTGATTCAAACCCATTTTATTTCTAAAAACATGAGGCTAAACACCTAATTTTCTAGGCATGAAGAGGTTTTCATACTTAGAATAAATAAGACCCATGTGACATATCTTGAGAACATGATCATGCACAAGAGAGAAAGTGAATATACACAACATGATCAATGATAAGAAAACTAGAAGAGGAGAATCAAGCACTGGAGGGCTAGCACAAGCTATTTGTATGGGGTAAGATGGGCCAAGGCAATATAGAGTTCATGAAACTAACCAAGATAGATAAGCGCACTTGAAATAGAAGAACAACAAAAAGAGAAGATGGAACCAAGGAGGTTGAATTGCATGCATGTGATGCATTACACCTAGGTTATCACAAGAAATTCAAAGGTCATGCAAAATGGATAAAAAATAGAAAGATAATCATCAAAGATAGATGGCATCCACCTAGATTTGAGTGGGAAGTCAGCATTTGAACTACACATCACTTAATCAATATGCTATTATGAGCATTAAATGAGGTGGTGTTAGAGGCACAAAGATCTACGTTAAATACATTGGTGGCAAAGTATTTTCATGGATCTTGCATAATTTTGAACTGTTTTAGAAATCTAAATGCCACCACACCTTTAAATCACCTACATTGATGATAGATGAAAGTAGGGTATAAAACATCAAGCAACAAACTGGTTTTAGTTATGAATTTTGTGAGAAATTGAGAATTAGAGAAAACTAGTGATCCAGTGAACCAGAGAGTCGAAGCAAAAAAACCCTACTAGAGTGTGAATTTGAGCACCTGCAGATACCAAAATTGAATGACTATGAATCAAGATAAATTTCATTTATTTTAAGATTGATGTAGATAGGTGTGGGGAGATATTTCTATAGGAATCAGTTAACATAAAAGAGAGTTGATTCTTTTTTTCCATTAATGACCCACAAAGCTTGAAGGACAAACGTACTATCATAGATCTCATGAATGTGAAGCACTAATAACTATTATAAGGCTAAACAAACCAAACCTACCATGTGTCAATACTAGTATATTCAAGGTGGAAAAAAACTAAAATGGATCGGGTCCTCAGCAAGTGTAACACGATAAAAAAGAAGCATGTAAAACATCTAAAGAAGCCACTACAAAGATAGTAGCACTACCAATAGAAGGATTCAGTATTGTGCAAATCGACATTGAGGTACTAACAAAGATGTCCTCCTAGGTGGATGCAATTTCCACTAGAAGTCTTAGTAAGGGAACATTGGAATTATTTTACACACACCTACTAATTGAATTTGTATAACCACCATACCTCAAGCCATGTGCAAGACCAAGCACTAGATTAGATGGTATATATAGTAAACAAGATAGAGCAGGGTGCAACTTTGTTTGATGTCTCAATCTAAGATAAATTGATGGCTTTCAGTGTAACTCAGCTTTATGAGTTGTCATGCTTTACAAAGATAGAGAAACTCATGCAGTTCCTACTTTTTCAAGTATATGAAGATCACACATATTTTTTAAGGAGGCTCACGAGGATTTTGTCATGCCTAATAAGAAGGATAATTGGGCTTCTAAAAATGAAAAAGGAAATTCACAAGATGATGAATAATGATCAAGAGGTAGAGTGCATTTTGAGGATCCTAAATTATTACAAGGGGGATTCATATTCCCTTATAAAGACTCTAAGGACCTTTGTATGAGGGTGGTGGTGTTCCTTGTAATTTGAAAAATTATCACCAATGATTTGTGGATCGATGTCACAAAAACATACCTCTACATTTCGTTTCATAAGGCACAAGTCATAAAGTTTAATAATTCAAAATTTACTACTGAGGAATTTGTAAATAATATATTAGATTGACACATGACAAATGGGACCTTCAGGTGGGTGTCCATTCTAATCTTGATAGTCATGGAGGATATTAGAATAGCAGATGGGGATGAGGATAGTCTCTATATTTTCATAGAACATAATGAATCCCCATCACAAAAGTATAAATATTTGACTTATCCCAGTTCCTTCAATGTAAATTACAAAACTCAAGTAATGGGGTAGAGCAAGAAGTATAAAAATGCATTTAGGCTATATTAGCACATCCCCTAGGAACTCCCCAAGAACATGTATGGAATGCTAACCTTTGTCATTATGTAGCACTTATAAGTAGTATGCTTAGCACTGACTGATGGCATCAAGTTAGGATACTTGAATCTCCCATATGAATTCTCAACCAAATACTTTAGGGACATGCTCAGAAGGATCCCCAATGCACAATAGTTAGATATCATTGTGAAATAATTATATATGGAAAAGAACAAGTTATGACACCAATTTATGCACCTAGAGAGAAAGATGACCAAGGATGAATAAGATTGTAAAAAATTCACCAAAATCCACCCTCTTTAATAAGTAACCATACTCAAACACATCCAAAGGTTATACTATGAGATGAAGTCAAGGAAGAAGGTCCATAAAACCAAGGATGTTGATGACCTCCCCATCAGGATCGATGGTGAAGGAATGCCATCACCAACTAAGAAGAAAAATTCTCCCAAGGAGAATAAGGGGGAGACATTTTAGTAGATAGAGGAGCACATCAAGTTGAAGATCACCTCCATTAATGAGGGCTCTCTATCAACCCATTCAAAGAGGCACATGAAGTTCATGCCAATGAATTATCCTATCTCAATAGAGAATAAAAGAAGGCAAAGTTCCCTTTTGTGATTCCCACCATCACCTTGGTAGACATAAAGGCACAAGAGGAACAATAAGAGATGGAGAAGGATGTAAAACTTAGGAAAAAAATATACACTATGCCCAAATAAGATCACTTCACATCTATCAGGATAACTCCCTCACCACCTCAAAGTGAAGAGGTGAGGAAGGAACAATTATGGAGGAATCTTAGACTCAACGATATGGATAGTAAGAAGGCATGGGATTTGGATAAGAGAAGAGAATAAATGAAGAAATCTAGCATGATGAAGGAAGGTATTGAGAGATTTGAGGGTGAGGAGTTCAAGGCACAAAAAGAAAAGTGCAAGGTATAGGTTGAGAATAAGAAAGCAAAAATTAAGGTGGCCTAGGATGAATGGGATAGAAAAGAGAAATAGAAGAAGGTTTTCTCTAGTGTGGAGCCTATATAAGAAAAATAATTACAAGAGGCACCTAGTGCCCATACTACCCTAATAAAAGAATCTATAGAATAAGCACACCCTAGTAATAAAAGGGCACCTCAAGATAAAGAAGGAAATGTTGGCACCTTAAAGAAATAAACAAAGAGTGTAAGGGAGGAATAGGTTATCACTAAGAAGGAACCTAAGGAGGTTCATGCGAAGGAGCCACAAAAAGGAGAAATGGATAAAGGGGACAAGTCTAGAAAAAAACCTATATAAATAGGATGGTGAAGCTAACACCAAGTAGGAATAAGAATTGAACAAAGAGAAATTTTTTGAATAAGAATAACCCTTATAGGAGGAAAAATAAGAAGAAGGCACTGAAGAAGGAAACATCACTAGTAAAGAAGGACAAGAGCAAGTGAAACTAGCCATCATAAAAAAATTGATCTAAGCTATAGAGAGAAGGTGCATAAGGGTTACACTCAAGATGAGTATTTTTACATGTTAGAGTACATATCCCTTAGAGATGCCATGATGTTGACACACCACCAAGTGTCCTTTGTACTTGATTATTACATGGACAATCCTCACTTCAAGGTGCTAATGAAATCAATCTAAAGCACCAAAAAAAGAGAAGAGGGGCACAACTACTAACTTATCAACCCCCAACATATGAACATAGTAAGTTTAACTAATGCCCTAAAAATAGCCTCTAAGGTAGCATGCAAGAATAATTTTAATGATGTTTTCACCAAAAAATGGAAGAATATAGTGCTAAAGGTAGAGGAAGAGATTGATTCCATGAAGCTCAAGCTCAAGCATTTTATTGAGCATGTGAAAGAAGAAGAAATATCACTTTTGGATGGTATTGACACTTTTAAAATTTTAAAGCTTGATAAGGTGTGCGTGCTAGTAGAATGGATGCTCCCTCAAACGAATTCAATTCTAGAAGAGAAAGAAGACCCTTTTGACTCCATCAATAAATATCTCAACAAGAAGCTTGATGAGGTGGAAAAGATCTTTCCAAAATTGGAAGATGGCATAGAAGATACTGATGCTATCTTTTATAACTTCTCCACCCAGGCATCAATTATCAATGTGTGCTTCCAGAAGGTGAAAGGGGAGAAGGATACCTTGATGAATGAAGCATTAAATGTTATCAAGGCCAAGCACATTCAAATTATGCATAGGCAACACTTTGAATACATAGCTAAAAACCTAGGAGCAAGATCTGGAAGAACTCTTTCACCCATTTTAGACAAAGGAAAGAAATCAAGGAGCCATCCTAGATGGTGGGGTCAGAAATATAAGAGAAAGGATAGAGGTCTTCAAAAAAAAATTGGACAACATTAATGTGCTTGTGCTCGATGTTTCCTCTATTGATATTGATGGTGCCATTAAAGAAATCAAGCTCACAATTCAAGGCTACGAGGAGTTCAAGGTAGAACTATAGTAGAGCATGCCTATGTTTTTTGCAACTAAGGTGCTGGAAGTCTAGTTTGAGGGTGGACTAGCATTTTTGTATGGGGTAATGTTGGGCCCCTTTTCGAGCTAAGTAGTGGATCCATGCCAACTCATTGAACACTTAGGCATGATGAAATCCAAGTGAATGATTATTGTTTTGTCTTCTAGTGGCACCAGTTAGTTAGAAGCTAACAAATCCTTTTTGAATTACTCATCATTGAGAAGCAAGCACATGGGATAGCAACTTCTCATTAAATACAAGTGACTCCTTATAAAATAATCACCATTGAGAAAAGTGTACACAAGATAATGAGTGTTCATTAAATATAATTGTAGTAGAGGTGGCTAGATGTGTACATTTAGTTCCAACTTAGTGATCAACATTCTCCATTCCTCATGAACCTAAAACTCCAAAAATCTATAAAAGGAATCCAAGTTTAGTTAGAGAAAATAGATGAACTAGAGTAATGAAGCTCTGGTGAATTAATGATATATGGTTATCACTAGAGTTATAAGTGGTTCAAGATTATTTGACACTCCCCTTTGTATTTACCAAGCTCACTTGTGAGCTATTTAGCCTTTAGAAGTTGAAGTCAATCTTAAGTTTAGTTTGATGGACTTGTATATGTATTTTTGTTAAGATCTATTAATAAAGAATGCTTTGTGATAATGTTTAATGGATCAAATGCTTTAAGTCTATAGTATGTATATTGATCTCTATAGATATTCTAACCTAACTCATTCATGGTGTGACTATAGCTAATGATGTATCCCATGCGTGATATAGGAAACACTTTAATTATGGTTAATATCCTATGCCCCAAAATGATACCCATGCTAAAGGGAAAGTCTATGCCTAAGTCCCCCAAATAGACACCCAGTTGCCCCTCAAGTACCAAGATGTTATTGAGCCTATGGAACCCAAGGCTTATACCCTTGAATACATAAATATAGTTTCACTAACCAATCCCTTGAATAATAGAGTTGTTCCATATTACAAGTAGCCCAACACAAACAATGATCCCTTCTCCACTACACTTTGGGTGAGAACATAAGGATTGTGCCTTATGTATATTGATGTCATGAAATCAAGTGTAAAATTTTTATCACCATAGGATTATTCAAGAACTATGCCTTATTGGAATAAGCCTTAATTTGACATTGATAGCTTTACAAGTGCATGACTAGACCGATGATCGAAACACCTACTTTTTTAAAACATAAACTCTATGTAGGTTGAATAGTTCTGAAGAAGGGATTTTATGAATTTGGTCATATATGTGTTAATTTTTTCACCTATTGCATCCATTTCATGCTTTATTTCTTGTATTTCAAAATCCAATCTCATCACATCACCACTTTTAAACTCGAGGATAAACAACTTCAAGTGAAACTAAACTATTTTCAACTCTATATGGAAATCATATAGTTATTTAAATATTTGAAATTCTTCCCATAGAGTGCTACATCCTTGAGTATGAGTAAACACTTATTCATCAAATGAGGCCATAATCAATGCCAATGATTTTTGGTTTTTATACCTCCATGTTTGAATATATTTTACATTCCATATTCACTCAACCTATTGTGTATTACTAGCATAAATATATAACCATATATCCTATAATATGAGAATGTTTTCCACTTAATAAGAAAATTTTAACCTATTATATTTGATGGTAATTATTGTTCCAATAGTTTATTTGATTGAATGCAAAGTTTATTATTTTAGTTTTGATTTTTTGAAACACTAAAATTGGTTATTTATCACTTTAAATGGTCCTATTTTCTGTATCCACTAGAATGATGTACAAAACCTCTCCATATACTCACCCTTTATATATACTCATCAGTACATGGAAGAATATTAAATTTTATTTATACTCATTATTATGTGAAACAAGAGTTAAGTTATATGAGATAAGAATCGTACAAGGTTCCTAGGTGGCATAAGAAAAACATTTTCACTATCATTATCATTTGGTTAATAAGAAAACCTCATACATGATAATATACATAATTTTCCTAGATAAGTATTCTATTTTAACTAGATCTCTAACTAGACTAAGACACAATCAAGGGCCCAAATCCGAAAGTGATCTTCTATCACATGTTCTATATTTACCAATAATGGCTCCAACTAGCCAAAGAATACCAACAACAGCCACAACTAGCTCGAGAATACCAATAATGACCACAAATGGCCCAATAATACCAATTAACAAACACAATTAGGCTAATAATACCAATAAATGGCCACAACTGGCCCATGATTACCAAAAATGGCCACAATTGGCTTGAGAATACCAAATATTGTCTACAACTTGCCTAAGAATACTAGTGATTATCCAACATTCAATACCAAACTAATTTTTGAACTTGAGTGGAACTTGAAATAACCAATTCACTTTACCAACTAACCCACATCTCATTGTTGATATACTTAATTGTTATTTATTTTTGAACTTATGATTTTCTATAAGAAAAAATGTTTAAAGAGTACCTCTCGTTACATCCCCTTTATTTTCCATGTTTTTTTTTCAAAAAATTCATATTTTATCTTTCTCAATTTTTAAAATTTTACTATTGAAAGTGAAAACTTTGTTTACAATTGATTTTAAAATGCTTCAAAATTAAAAAACCTTTAAATTGGAAATTTGAGTTCAAATGTAATGTAAAATACCTCTTCTCCACTAATTTATCTTGTATGGATATAAACATTGAATATTGGAATATGTGGAAGAAAAAATATGGCCTTTGTTATTATAAAAGCTATCCTTCTCAAATAAAACTAATCATCTTGTATCTCCTTGATTTTGCACCAAGTGTAGGTGAGAGAAAATGTCAATAGAAAGAATAAATAGCCAACACAACAAAAAATTTATCTCATTTGAATCCTAAAAAAGAAATACATCACTACATGTTCTTCTTATAATAGTCTATATACTCCTTTAAAATATGCTTCACATCCCAGTTTAAAATGTGGTAGGGAAATATTGAGTTAGAGTCTATAAAAAATAGATGGGTGAAATGTATACCAAGTTCAATAAGTATTACAACCAAAATGCATTTTGTAAGGTTCTACAGGGTCCAATAAATATGTATGACACATTCAAAGGTTATAAAATAAGATACAATAACCAATAATCAAATTAACTTTCAATTATAGCACCATGCAAGTCAAAAAAGAATAAAAAACACTTTTTAAAGCTAAAAATGGTCAAACATTGTTATTGCTAAAACATTTTGCTACCTAGAAGATAAATGATGACCATTACACCTTGTTTATACCTATGGGACATCTTATGTTAGTTCATTCATGCCATTGAACAAAAAAATGACCCTCTATTATAGAGATCCCTCTTTGAAACGATAATACACTAATAACCAACACATAAGAATAAATTAATAACTGGGAACTAGACTATGAAGACTTTATATCTATAATAATGGAGATAATAATGGATAAGGTATATTAGACCAATCAAAATATGACTATGATACCAATCTTAGCCAAAATAAATTATTGACAAAATGACAATGAATAATGTTTAGTGCAAGCTAAAGTTGTCTTCACGATTCAAATTTAAAAGAGCAAAGCTTTACAATAAATAATAAAATATGGTTGATCACTTCGCATTCCAAAAATGACTCCTCCTATTCCCATGGGATTGGAATATCAACTTATTATATTAATACAAACTATATTGTGACACCTAGGATGATGTACAATATTGTTACATATTGAAATTTCCTAATTTAATTTAAATATGGTTTATCTGAGCATGCATTTCCTAATAATTTGTTTATCATATGGTGATAGCTTTCAAACAACTTATATTGTTTGAAAGAATATTTTTTGTTATATTTTAATCCATCTTCATGTGAAAGAATAGGTTGGGAATCAAAATTTTCCATCCAAATGGTAATCATGGCTATATTTCGAATATATAATTGTTTTCACTACTTGATGGATTTTTATTGAGTCAATTACTAAAAATAAATATGAAATATTCTTTATGAAATAACCATGTAACTTTATAGCATAATTTAAGATTCATCACCTCTTTTATTAGATGTGGTTTGTTTGTGCACTTAGTGTGACTGTTAACATGATTTGAAATTTCCTCATACTAAAAGAAAATAAAATATTGCTTGAAGGTATTTTATCTTTATTTATCAGTCATGGATCATTAAGAATAAATTAGTGAACCATTTGATTTAAATTAGTGTTATCATGAGGATTTCAACTCTTATATATGTTTGTGAAAAAAGGATAAATATTTATAATAACAAATTTTTAAAAAAATAGTTTTTATATAAACCATATGAAAATAAATATTAACCATTCACAGATCATTGTTTACAAGAATCAAATTTTTCTAGTGCATCAAACGTCATAGTAATATAAACAATAAAAGAATGCACAATTCTTTATGTTATTCAAATGACAAATCTTACCTTATAATGAAAAAAATATATTTAAAAAGAAATAAATATGGACATTATATTCCTATATAAAAATTTATGACATGAATAAATGTATTGGTTAAATAAATGATATCATTATCCTGAAAAAAATCATACAAATTAAATATAAACTACACATCAATGAGAAAATAGTAGTTCAATCTTACCTCACCCAAAATCACTACATTCCTAATATATATCTTATGCACATGTCCCTACATTAATGTAAAAAAAGTTATGAGAATAAAAACCATATTGATTCCAAAATTAAAAAATAACATCCTTTTATCAATTAAATTGACTAAATAATAAATGGGTATTTCATAAGGATTAAATTGAAAACTTGTAGATATGTACATAATTTTTTGATTAAAAAATTATATTTATGAAAAAAATGATATTAATGTCATTAAAAAACAAACTAAAACAAATCTCATTGCATTCATGTAGAGAGAATGATTTGAGATTAACTCAACTAAAAATGGTTACATGCCGAAACTCTGGTTTATGCCCATTGAATTATCAAAACAATGCAATGTTTCAATTTAAAAACACATTTTTACATAAATCTTTTTAAGATCCATAAAACAGTCAAAGACATTTTTTTACAAGAAACCAATGATTGCATGTTTTCATCAAAATAGTTCTAAAAAAATTTAAGGCACAACCAATTATTTGTGTTATACATAAGACTATATCAAATTCAGTCAAAAAATGAGAATTTGAGAAGAATGAAATCCCAACAATGTGTCCCTTATTTCAAATTTATGAAAAGAGTAAATACATTCATTAGAAGAATTAGAACAATATTATTAAAAAAAAAACTAAGAAACATATAATAGTTTTATTAGTTTCATGTAGAGACACTTATGCGAGCTTAACACCCTTGAAAATTACTACATTTCCAATCTATAAATTATGTAGATTATCTTCTAGGCTTGTAAATTTTTTCAAGGTAATAAAAAATGTATTTATAAAAAAGGTATAAATGTCAAATAATCTTGAGACAAAATAATTACATTCAGAAAGACATTGATTTTATCTTACATTACCTTATAATCACTATAGGCCCAATATTTACAATTTCAATAACAAAAAAGCCTAAATTACTTTAATTCATTCATTTTTACCTACTTTTAGCCTACTTGATCCTTTTTACCCTTACTTGGTCATTTTGGACCATTCTAACCTTATTTCAAATTTTTACACACATTTTTGTACCATTTTGGTTCTTTGGTCAGCCTTGTTATAACAAAATTTTCCTACTTCTTACCTATTTGACTTAAATATCTAAGTTAACCCTCTTCTTTTCCCCTCCCTAGTACTACATTGTCATTCTAGACTTTTCAGATCAATTGACAAACTATACTAGGTCAGTGTCTTGCAAAACATATATGGTCAGCACATACCTAGTAGGTGAGCAGTGTGTATTTTGTACATTTTCGACCTACTAGGTCGACTAGGTGAACCTAGTTGTTTTTCACTGTCAACCCCTTTCATTTTCCTAAAAAAGTGCCTTCTGGCAGTTTTCTCCCTAATTCCTTCAAACCCATTTTCCTAATTGGTTTTTCTTAACTATAATATTTTTTTTTAAATTCTGACATCTAAAATTTCTAAAAATTAATTACTATTCTAAAAATACACTTAATTCATTAAATTACTCCAAAAACTAGCTTAAGATTCATAGTTGAATGCACATACTACTGCTCTTGGAGATCCCACTCATCTAGCTTGTCATCCTCTCACCATCCTAGCTCATTTGGTCTCCAGAGATCTTTCTCTCTCCTTCATAAGTCAAAATAACCAAATGAATTCTCTTTCCCCTATTTAAAAACCCTTTTTGAAATTCAAATTCTTCAATTATTTTCTTGTAGATTCCTTCTTTTGGTTATATCTTTGTTTCTAGTCATCCATTTTTAAAACCATAAAATGCATTAGAATCATGATGACGTATAGAATATTTTCTGTTATCCTATGCCTATTTTCCATAAAAAATGATTTTTGGCTATTTTTAGCACTAACTTCTACATGTTCACCTAGTGTTCTTCACATTGGACACCTTTACTCTTCTCTTGTAGTCTACTTATTTATCTACAACACTAAGTTAAGTAAAGGTATGTGTTTTTCAATTTTATCCTTTCATTTATCTTATTATTTTCTTACTTCACTTTACTTAGCATCAGTGTTGTGTGTTATCATGTTTTATTTCTTGAAGTACCATCCTTTGTTGCTCTTACATGATAGGTGATGAGCTTTGAGTGGGACATATGTGATTTAAACAATTTTAGGAATATTTGAGTATTGTGCCTAATTTAGTTAAAGTTTTAATTTAATTAAATCAGTAAATAATATTTCAATCATTAATCTACTAATTTGTATAATTTAATTATAATTTGAATCTTTTTAGAAATAGTAATAAGGGAGAGAAAATGAGACTTAACTATAAATGACTGACAAGGCTATTCCAGGGTTTAGAATTCACTTTGTCAGACTAGGGTAGTGTTGCAAATCAAGATCTGGTCTTCATTTTATGATTGGATAAGAGTGTTTAAATAGGACAACCTGAGGTTTGATGTTATATTCCTCTTCTGCTAATATTGTCTAAGAGAGTTGAGATTTATGGGTTTTGTTCGTTATGTTCATGTGAGATTGCATGTGAAATTTTAACTATTGGATATCTGTGGAACTCTGTGCAGAGTTAATTTAGTCTTCAAACCCTAGACTCGATTATTCTTTGACAAATTTTGGGAAAGAAGGGGGTTTAGTGTGTGTAAAATGCACTGACCATGTATCCACAACCCTTGTGTGGACACGCTACCTACATATCGATACTTTGTAGAGGGATCAATCAATATGTAGTTCTCCCACTTGATGTGCTTTGTGAAATTGTGTGTATAAAGATGCAAAATTATAAAATTGGGTGTAATTGAGGTGACTAGGGACTAGTGTAAGGATTTGAATAACCTTGTAGTAGTATTAGCTAGCTATATGCAAATAATAGGGAAGATTGCCTTAGTATTCATGCTTGTATTCTTTCTTGATTTTTGATATTTGTTAACCCCTTCTAAATGAACATTGAATGGGATTTTATAGGTATTTATTGGACATGGGTTAAATTTATTCATGTTAAGTTGACAAGAAGGAGGATAAGAATTGAAAGAAACTAATAATTGGAGGTAAAAGTACACTTGTATAGGAGCACCAAAAATAAACACCTTAGGGTCCGACATTATAATCTCATTTGGGAGCTATTGTCCTGAGGGATGGGACACATGGGGATGGAATCATCACTATAAATGCTACCTTGGGGAGGTATAATCTCTATCTGGAAGTCTAAAAATGATTGAGAATTAGTGAAAATATGCCTATGAGGGTCATGAGAGCAAGTAAGAGGGACCTATGGGTTGGGTGCTACAAGCCACACTAAAATTACCAATTTTCATATTTTATATGACAACATCTACCCCCACCTTTACTCTAGTGATGTAACAAATTTAAATACTAAGATAAAGGAAAAATAAAAATCATACCTAAACTTACCTAGAAGGGTGAAGCTCATAAAGTTGTGTGATGTTATGTGTGTGTATAAAGAACACATTGTGAAGTGTAAATCTACAAAATAAAATCAGGTGTAGATCAGTTCTTACTAGATATGCTATATCTAAAATAAGAACTTACAAAGCTAGGTAAGAGAGAAAGGAAGAGAAAGGAATGAATACACCTCAATATGTATGTCGACTAATATAAATCATGTTGTGATGTTGAGTGATGTTGAGTAATTATGCATATTTTTGTAACAAGAGTAACTTCATCAACAGAATTGTGTCCTCAATTCTCTAAAAATGGCTCAATAATGCAAAAGCTAACCCTTTGGCTCCATCATCACCCACTAAGTGAATCTATGTGATCATGAGTGTGTTAATCAATGTTCGTAATTTATTTCAAATCCCTCTGAGTAGGTGGCTCAAGAATACAAAGGCTAGCTAGTCCATTGGCTCCAACATTACCCCATGAAGTGAAGCTATGAATTGATATTGGTATGAAATATGTATTATATGATATGGATTCTAAATCCCATGAATTCTCTATAATATGATAATTTGGTCTGTATAGTTGAATGTATGCTAGAAACTAGGCCACTTTTGGCCACTCTAAAAGGTGGAAATTAGGCTTATATGAAAGCCACTCCAAAACTGGGCACTAGGCTTATATGAAAGCCATTATGAAATATGGAAGTTAGGATTATATGAAATCCACTCCAAAATTATGCCAACCACCTACAAATGGAATAAGGCATGTAACTATTGATAATTCCTAGGTAATATACTAAACTTTGAAAGAAAAAGAAGCCAAATGTGCCATGCACATTGCCCCCAATCACTGGTGTCTAAAACATGGATTTTGATTTGGAAGTTATACCAACTACCCTATCTAAAACTGGAAGTGAGATCCATCATGTCATGCATGATGCCCCCTATATCTAGATTCTCTAAGAAAAATTTTATTGAAATTGTTGTATCTAAAATGATTTGAATATGCAAAACTATAGTTGAACCTACTTTTCTACATGTGTCTAGAAAATTTGATTTTTTTCTATTTGGAAAGCATCATCGAAAATTAAAACCTTGTTATCTAGTGTTGTACTCCAATCTTTGTGCTATTATCCTAGACTGATTTTGATGACTATTCTATAATTTACACTATCTGTCTAGTCTGTTCTACCTGGTTTAAAGTTTGGTTGTTATTTTTGGTATTCTAAAAGTTGGGTTTTTGACCATTAGGATCTCTGATCTTTGTGACAAAACCCCTATTTATTTCCCCTCTTATAAGGTTAGGAATGAATACCCTACAATTATTATCTTTAGAATAAAGATCCCTAAAAGTGTGTTATGCTGCAAAGATACATGATATAGCAATGATAATCGACAAGATATCCCAAGATATAGCATGGTTTTTAATAAGAGATTGTTAGCTCAATAAAGGTATTCCTAGATATATTTGATAAATCAATAAAGTAATAAGCAATAAAGTAATAAGCACACAAAGAAAGAAGCAAGAATAATACAAGAGTGTACAATGGTAAAATCAAATAAGGGACATGGGCACATGTCACTCAAACTAGAAAGCAAACATACAAGGCATGTTCAAATGCCATATAAACATACAATTGAAACAAACAAGGTTAGCACAAGGTCCACAAGCACATAAAAGAGTATAAGCAAAGGACACTGACAAATGTCCTAAGGCACACATAATAATAGAAACAAAATACATTGGAAAATTTCCTAAGTCACATACAGGAGATAAATAGGAACTAGAAAATGCAATCATATCTAGCTATGCAAATCAAGAAAGGAATTCATATAATATACTAGAAATACAATCGCATCTAACTAATCAAAGCAAGAAGTGAAAATATGTAAGACATGGAGTACAAAACTAAGTAAATATTAAAAAATACACAAGTCCTATATACTAGTGAATGTCAATAGATAAATTTATGTAAGCTAGTATGTAATATGCATCATTTTGATAACTAGAGTGTGTGGTGTAGGAATGACATAACTTGGATGGTGTAGTCATGTGGAAGATGCCCTCAGGGGTAGATATATTGATGTATGTCTTGCATTTATAATTAGGATGCTCCATCAATGGGTAGAGTGAACCAATTGTGGATTTGTATGTTACTGCACACACTCAAAGAATATTAAGTGAAGCATGGTAATATATATAAATCAACAAATAATAGCATAGAATAGCAAATGTAAGTCTCACATCATAGTATAAATGTAAATCATGGATAATGCATATACTTTAATTGTTTTTGAATATTTGAATGTTTTTGTATTTTGAAATTTTTTATTTTATTTTATGTTTTTGACATATTTGAATTTTTTTGATATTTTTGATATTTTGAGCTATGTATAATCAATCATAAAAAGAATATGTACAAGAAAAATTGAGAAACTATATATGAGTAAGCAAATACAAACCATGTACAATTAAGGTTTAGGAGAGATGATACTAACTAATGATTGGTGTATTGTATCAAGGTGAGGGATCATGTGTGATCATGAAGCATGATAGAAGGGTTGAGACTGTGGATTTAAAAGTTTTATATGTTGTAAATGCTTTGAAATATCTAAATTAGAAACTAGTTGTTGGATCCTCATATAAATATAAGAAATGGATGCAATTGTAAGACTCTGTGGGACCCATCTATTAGTAGGAGAAGATCTTTGAACATGTGCTTTGTGTGTAGAGGCATGAGAAGTCAATGATACTGCTTTGAGTGTGAATACTATAGCTAGAAGTTTTATAGAATATTAAAATTATGGTTGATCTAAAAGAAATCTTTGTGGAACTATATAAAATCTCTATCCTAGTGATGGAGGCCTCAACTGTGTCTGAATTTTATCTAGAGAAAGAATTGAAACTAGTGGAGGAACTAAAACTAGTGGCTGAATTGAAACTGGTGACTACAAAGAAGAAAATGGCTCTGAAGTGGGGAGTGGTAACTCATATGGAAATCCACCAACTTTAACAAATAGATTATCATGAATGAATTTCATTCATCTATAAATTTTAAAAGTTACTTCTCAATGTTTATGAATCCATGGTTGACCAAGTGACATATCAAAAACTCTTACACTAGGAACAATAGTAAATGGTGTGGCCACATGTGTTGGACCAAATTGTAGAGGAATTACAATCTCACCTAATGAACTCTATATATTTACACTAAATCCACTAATAAGTGTGTCCATTGGGGTAATATCCTGCTTTGAATATCCCAAATACTAAATTAATGTCATAGTGCACATATTTACACCAGATCCATTATCTATGAGAACACTATGAATAGGATGATTATGAATGTAAGATCTGATAAAGAGTGCATGATAATCTAAATCATCCTCAACTATTTCTTTCTATGATAAGGACGTGGAAGGTCTAGCTAAAACTCTGGAATTATATACAACAATCATGTTACTCATAGTATGTAACTCAACTGAAGGTGTCATGTGTGTATCTAATTGGGGATGTGCATGATATGCTTGGTGAACACTTGCTGTATCCCCTGTCTCTTATTTAGAATGATATATAAAAGTATCTAAGAATATTTTCAAAGATTTATCATGTGTTTTATTTGTTTGAGGAGGCTCAATTGATGTGCCAAGATCAATAATTTTTCCATCTATCAAGTCTTGTATATTGTGTCTCAAATTGATACATTTATTTATTATATGTCCTAGTGCCCTATGAAATTTGTAAACTACATGCTGATCATATCCCCATGGAAGAGGCTTTGTTAGATCAACTTCCTAATTAGAAGGGAGAAATATGATATTGCATTCAAATAATTATTGTAAAACTCTAGCTAGAAAAATTGGTAGATTGGAAAAGTTCATCGAGGAAGTAATCATAAGACCACTTGTTGAGATGGCTCTGAAGTTGCATTAACTATTGGTTGATTTTGACTCTTGCTATTATTGACCTTTACTTTGTATGGGACTTTGTTTTTTCTGTTATGCTTGTGTACTTAATTTTACCTATTGAAATGAGTTTGACTTCCCTTTCCTTTAATGTATGGCATCACTTATTGAAGGAAGAGAATATTTCAAACATTATTAACTCATGTAAAGATGGTAGAAGACTCTGGTTGAAGATATATTATAACTCTTGATCAACCATGAGGCTATTCATCTTATCCCCAAGATAGTCTTATATTGAAGAACATAGTTTGTGAGATGCTCATTTTACCTTTATTTTTGTTGTGCAACTTGGGTATATGAAACCTTATCACCAATGTTGATGCTAAAATGATCTAGGAACATGTCAGTTAAAGGATTGACCGACTGATTTGGTAGACTATAAAACCATTATAGATTATAATCCTTTTGACTCTGTGGAAATAGCTTCGTAAGTAGCTATTCATTTGGCATATAGTCCAAGCATTCTATGTGAAAAGATATAAAATATGTCTCTGGATCACCCTTGCCATCATATATAGTAATCTTGGGTTGAAAAAACCTTTTGGCAAAGGTGTAAAATAAATGTGATGAGCCAATGGTGTATGCAGTAAAGTAAGAGAATATAAAGGTTGCATAGGTCTAGAGACATCTTGTTTAATATGTATCACCTTAGATTGAAGAGATATTATCTCTTGCACAATGGTTGCCACATCAAGAGACAAAGATGTACTAGTTGTAGCTAGTGGTGGCATAAAGGCAGGTTGGGTTGCTATAGGGGTTTGTTGAGACATAGTTGCCCCCATAGCGTTATGTGTAACTAGATGCTTTAAAGGAGTGGAAGACTCAACTTGCCTAGAATTTTTAATTTCCATGATAGATTTCAAGATAAGAGTATGATCTTGGGGTTGCTCCCTGAGTCTTTCTTGAAAACGTTGTATCAAATCTTTGTTGAGGACAACTTCATTATCAATAATAGGTGGAAGTGGATCAAGAGTCTTATGTCATGGGTCATGAAAATCAGTGTTTGTATCATCATTTTAATTCTCATATTGTTCCTTTTTGAAATTATCCTCATTGAAATTGGTTTAATCTAGATGTGTAGAATCTATATCAAGAATCTGAGCTTATTGTTTATCCATTGTAGATTATCAAGTCGATGAAATTTGGGTGAATCTAGGAGGATTTCTATTAAGCCTTTTAGTTCATCTGAGAGGAAGAGTTGAAAGGATATTAGGTGGCATAAGGAAAATAACTTGAATAATGGAAGAAAGGATTAAATAGATAGAATTTAAACAAGGAACTAGAATATATATTAAAAAAGGATATGAAGCTCTCAAATATGTTAGGTGATAACTCAAGAAGCAAATAGGAGCTAGTACATGCAACAAGGGTTTTGAATGAAATTTATTTTTAAAATTATGAAGGAATTTTAAAATTTGATGCAAATTTCTAATTTTAATATGTAAGTAAAAAATTAGAAAAAAATCAAGACCTAGTATGACCAACTAGGGTTTTAAAGAAAATTATTTTAAAATTGCTATGAAATTTTGAAATTTGATGAAAATTTCTAATTTGAATATGTAAGTAAAATATCAAAAAAATAGGAAAATTTAGTAGGAAATTTACCCCAGGCTTTTTGTGTTTTTATGCGCAAATGAAGTAAGTTAGGTTTACCAGATGATTTAAAGATTTTGGGAATATTAGAGTATTATTCTTAATTTATTTTAAGGGTATGAGTTTATTAAATTAGTAAATACTATTGCAATAATTAAGGTACAAATTTGTATAATTTGACTAGAATTTGAATCTTTCTAGAAATAGTAACAAGGGAGATAATGTGAGACTTAGCTAGAAACTAATTGAGACGACTATGGCAAGGTTTAGAATTCATTATGGAGGACTGAGATAGTGTCATAAATCAAGATCTATCCTTCATTTTATGATTGGATAGGAGTACCAAAATAAGACACCCTGGGTTCTATCACTATATTCCTTTGATGTCATTGTTGTCTAGGAGACCTGAGCTTTCTAGGTTTTATTCTACATGTCCATGTGAACTTACCTATGAAATTTTGACTATTGGATGTCCAAAGAACTACCTATAGATCTGATTTAGTATTAAAACCCTAAACTCTATTGTTTTTTAACAAAATTTGGAAAATAGGGGGGTTAGTGTGTGTAAGATGCGCTGAACATGGATCCATACCCCTTGTGTGGGCACATTGCGTACATACCAATACTTTGAAGAGAGATCAAGCCCTATGTAGTTTTCTTAGTTGATGTGACTTGTGAAATTATGTGTATGAAGATGAAAAATGTAAAATCTAGGTGTGTTTGAGGTGACTACGGACTGGTGTAAGGATTTGAATAAACTTGTTGTAGTATTGGTTAGTTGTATATAGAGAATATAGAAGATTGCCTTAGTAGTTTTGCTTGTATTCTTGCTTGCTTTGTGATATTTACCAAACCCTTCTAAATAAACTTTAAATGGGATTTTATAGGGATATCCTAGTTATGTTTCAAATCTATTCATGTTAGCTTGATAAGATGGAGGATAGGAACCAGAATAAACTGAGTATCAGACACAGGTTAAGAGATCAGGGGCATTAGATTGTTAGAGCAGATTGAAGGAGGATTTAGTCGCTGAGTAGAAATTGAAAGAAGTTGTTCATTCTGAAAAGTTTAGCTTGAGACATGGCAACAAACAATAGCATTTTTCTGCCCCAGATTCCCATTTTCAATGGTAAGAATTATGATTTTTGGGCAATTCAAATGAGAACATTGTTTTGCTCACAAGATGTTTGGGATTTGGTATTAAATGGCTTTGTAGAACCACAGTTTGAGGCTGCCCATAAGGTATTAACACGAGCACAAAAGGAAGAGCTTAAAGAAAACAAGAAAAAAAATGCAAAATCTCTATTCCTAATCTAATAGGCAATGGATGAATCCATTTTTTCTAGAGTTGCAGCAGCAATGAAATTCAAGTCAGCATGGAAAATTTTGGAGATTATCTATAAAGGTAATACAAAGGTGAAAGTAGCTAAATTGCAATATTTTAGGAGAAATTTTAAAAATTTGCAAATGAATGATTCGAAGTCTATATACTAGTTTATGGGTCAGGTATTGACTATTTTGAACCAAATTAGATCTAATGGATAAAAAATAATAGATCAGAAGATCATTAAAAAAATTCTTAAGAGTTTACCTAATAAATTTGATGCAATAGTTGTAGCTATTGAGGAAACCAAGGATTTGGATCAATTATCAGTAGATGAATTATTGGGATCTTTGTCAACACATGCATTCAGAATGAATAGGAATAATAATACTTTTTTTGAGAATGCTTTCAAGTCTCAGGTATCATTTGACAGAGGAAGAGGAAGGTCAAACTTCAGAGGAAGAGGCAGATCCAGAGATGGAAGGAACAATCTAGATCAAGGTAAAAATAATAATTAAAACTACAACAATAGAGGACGTGGCAACAATCACTTCGAATAATATTCACAGATGTTTGATAAATCTAATATTTAGTGTTATTACTGCAAAAAATATGGACATTATGCAAATGAATGCAGAAAGAAATAAGGAGATGTGGACAAGCAGAATGCTAATTACATAAATGAATCTAATTCTTATTCTGGAAGCTTATTCCTCACTTGTCATGTTGCTTAAGATAATGCTAGAGATACTTGGTTTTTAGATAGTGGATGCAATAACCATATGACAGGGAATAAAGAATTGTCTGCTATTCTTGATGATTCTATAAAATCTGAAGTGAAATTAAGAAATGATAATAAAGTGGATGTAATGGGTAAAGGAGTAATAAATATTTTGGCAAAAAATGGTGAAAGAAGATTTATTTTTGATGTTTATTTTGTACCTGGACTAAAGCATAATCTTATGAGTGTTGGACAGTTAGTACAGAAAGGTTACAAAGTATCTTTTATAAATAATGTTTGCACAATACTAGACAAATTTGTGAATGACATGTTGATATAAAAAGTGGAGATGACAAAGAATTAGATGTTCCCTCTTTGAATTCAATGCATCGAAGGAGAAGAGGAAGCCCATTTCAAAACCATGAATTTAGACCAATCATGGCTATGGCATTTAAGGTATGGACATTTACATTTTGGAGGTTTGAGTTTGTTACAGAAGAAAAATATGGTGAAGGGATTACCACCAATAGAGCAGCCAGGAAGTTCATGTGAGAGTTGCATTTTGGCAAAACAACATAGAGAGAGCTTTCCAGTAGGAGCTTCATATAAAGCAAGGGTATTATTGGAGCTAGTTCATAGTGATTTATGTGGACCAATGCAAACTCCATCATTTGGAGGTAGTTCTTATTTTCTAACCTTCATTGATGATTTTAGCAGAAAGACTTGGATATATTTTCTCAAGAAGAAGTCTAAAGCCTTTACATCAAAGTACTTAGCTCAGATAGAGGAGGTGAATATATGTCTAATGAATTTCAAAAATTTTGTAGATATCATGGCATTAAAAAGAAACTCACTACAAGGTACACACCATAGCAAAATGGCATAGTAGAAAGGAAAAATAAAACAATCATGGAGATGGCTAGATGCATGTTGAAGGCCAAGCATTTGTCAAATGAATATTGGGTAGAAGCAGTAGAATGTGTAGTATATATTCTGAATAGAAGCCCAATAAAGAGTGTGAAGGATCGAATTCCACAATAAGATTAGAGTGGTAAGAAGAATAGTGTACATCATTTCAAAAAAACTGGTTGTATTGCATATTCTCTTATACCATCTGAATTGAGAAGAAAAATTGATGATAGAGGTTAGAAATGAATTTTTATTGGCTATAGTGAAGAATCAAAAGTTTATAAGTTGTATAACCCCATTTCAAAGAAAGTGATTATTAGCAAAGATGTGGAATTTAAGGAAGAAGAAGCATGGGATGGAAGCATTGATAGAACCATCACAAATAGAGCACCAATTCCCCAAAATGAAGACGAATTTGAAGAACAAAATTAACAAGGTGATCAATTCTCTCCACAAGAAAGAACAAGAAATCCAATAAGAACACCTAGAAGCTTAGCACAAGGTGAATCATCTGGTCATGCATGTCATCCTACTCCCAATTCACAAGTTAGTGATGAATTAGATCTAACTCTTGTCACTTTGAGATCAAAATTTAAAGGTAAGAAAATGAGAAACTTGAATGAGATTTAGGATCAAGAAGAAGAGAATTTACATTTATGTTCAAATTTTTCCTTTGTCTCTCATGATCCTATGTATTATTAAGAAGCAGTTAATGAGGAGCATTGGATAAAAGCAATGGATGAAGAGATGAATGTTATTGAGAGAAATCAAACATGGGATCTAATTAATCTAACTGAAGGTAAGGATTGCATAGGAGTCAAATGAGTTTATAAGACCAAATTTAATGCAGAAGGTAAGATTAAAAAGCACAAGGCGAGGTTAGTAGCAAATGGTTTTGCACAAGAACATGGAATTGATTATAATGAAACATTTTCTCTAGTTGCTAGACTTGATACTATTAGAATGGTTTTAGCAATAGCTGAACAAAATAATTGGAAAGTATATCAAAGGGATGCCAAATCAGCTTTCTTGAATGGTTTCCTAGATGAAGAAGTGTATGTGAAACAACCACTAGGTTATGAAGTGCATGGACATGAAGAAAAAGTCTACATATTAAAGAAGGACCTCTATGGTCTCAAGCAAGCACCAAGAGCATGATATAGTAGGATTCATTCATACATGACAAACAATGGATTCAACAGAAGCAATAGTGAGCCCACATTGTACACAAAAATCAACAAAGGTCATATTTTGATTGTGTGTTTGCATGTTGATGATTTGATTTTCACTGAAAATTTGTCTGTAGAAACATTTAAATCAGTAATGAAGAAAGAATTTGAGATGACGGATTTGGGATTAATGAAGTATTTTTTTTGCATTGAAGTTATACAATCAGGGAAGAGAATATTTATTTGTCAAACTAAATATGCAAAGGATGTGTTAAGGAGGTTTAAGATGTTGAATTATAAATCAGTACCTACACCAGTTGCTACAGGGACCAAAATTAGCAAAGAAGACAAAAGGTCTAATGTTGATTATACAACATTCAAAAGACTAATTGGTAGTTTGATGTATCTTACAGCTACAACACCAGATATCATGTATGGGGTTAGCTTAATCTCTAGATTCATGGAGTCACCAAAAGACTCACATTGGCAAGTTTGAAAGATGATATTGAGATATGTGGCAGGAACAACAAAATATGGAATTTTATAATCCACAACTAATGATTTTGGTTTGATTGGTTATACTGATAGAGATTTTATAGGTAGCATTGATGATAGGAAGAGTACTTCTGGACATGGCTTTCATTTTGGAAGAGGTGTGGTCACATGGGCATCCAAAAGGAAACCCATAGTGACACTTTCATCAGCTGAAGCAGAGTATGTAGCAGCCACATCAGCAACATGTCAAGCAATTTGGATGAGGAGAGTATTAACAGATTTATTGCAAGCACAGAAAGAGTCAACATCAATATTTTGTGACAATAAATCAGCAACTACATTGTCAAAAAATCATGTTTTTCACAAGAGGAACAAGCACACTGATAAAAGATTTCATTTTATCGAAGAGTTAGTGAACAATAGATAAATCCATTTGAAGTTTTGTAGATATAAAGACTAATTGGCAGACATATTCATAAAGGCATTAGCGAATCAGAATTTTGAGTATCTAAGACAAAATTTAGGCATTGTAAATGATGAAGTAGTTAGTGGTAGAAATTAAGCGGGAGTGTTAGAACTATAGTTCTTATTTCTCCACATCATATAGAGATAACATTCAACTATTTTTAGATTCTATCATGCAAGCAGTTTGCATGAGATTTGATTCTTAGGACAATCAGTTGTCGTACATGTATTATACATGATTTCATACCTAAGACAATCAGTTATTCCACATGCCTTATGCATGAATAAACATTAGTTTAGTGCAATATTTTTTCAGTTACAGTAGTATTTTTAATTCTTTATTTTTAGTTGAAAGGTGATTGTAATTATATATATGTAGATATGTGATCACTATTTTTATATAGAGAATTAAAAAATAAAAGTAGAATCAATCAAAATATTTTATTGCTGTAGCAATTGTTTCCTGTTGTGCGTGCATATTTTTTCTATTTATTTTGTCCTCAAAAGTAATTTTTGGGGGTTTCTATTTAGATAAAATTCATTATAAGCCAACTAAAATGTAAATAATTTCCTCCTCTTTTATATATGATGTTGTTTTCTTTTTTTTTTTACATTATACATAAAATCGATTCAATTTATCATGTTGTTTGAATTACAAAATATACTTTATTATTATAAATAAATGATGATTTGAGTGTATAAATAATTTAAAATTATTAATTAAAATAAATATATAATATATTATATTGTTTGTTTTATTTTTAATGATTGTATGTGGCAGGTGTAATGTAAATTTTGATAAAATGATAGAAACAAAGACTAATTCAATTAAGTTAGAATTCTTACAAGGACATGTAGCCTTTGCTCTTATTTTCTCTTAATGTATATACATTACATATTACATTCTTACATACCAGTAGAAATAGAAAGAAGGTAAAGTACAAAGGTCCTTAAGGGATCACACTCCTAATATTGAAGAAAAATTTACTCATTTATGTTCAATAGTACCAATATCAATTATTACGTTTCACAATATCAGTCCATGTGACATATGTATTAGCAGAGGTTATGCCATTTTAAATAGAATCTATTTTAGTTGACCTTAACTATGGAATACATAAACACATATTGAGGATTATTAACATCTTCTGTTGGACCTCTATATTTTTTCATAGGAGTAGCTATAAACATTGGTAATTTAGGAAGTTTATTTCCAATTTTACAAACTATAACATGAATTTCATCAAAATACCTTTTGGTGCACAAAATATCAATGCCAAAATATAATGAGTTACTTTTGAATTTAATGCAAGTGTTATTTTTTAGTATAGGTTATGATTTACCTATAGCAAAAATGCTTTGAACTATCCTTTTCAATGGAATATTGTACATCACACTAAGTGTACGCATTCACTATAAAATCAATACATACATGTTATTATGAAAATAATGCACTTAAAGTGGATAGATTAAAAGAATGGGATTGATAAATTGGGCTAGATAATATATTTATTTCTATAAAGTAAGCACATGATTGTTATAAGAAATCCTAAATGTCACTATCATTCTAATTATGATATTAATAGGATTCATGACGATCAATAAAATAAAAATGATTAAGTGAATATCATTTTTAGAGTGTAGTTATGACAAAATTTTATGTTCGTCAAATTATTAAAACTTATGGTGAACAATGTCATGTAAATTTTTTACATCTAAAAATAATTTGTTTTAAATTTTTCATGATGAATATGCCATGGATGGTAGTAATTTTTTATGTTTTTTTAGTTATCAACAATTGTTTTCAATAGAACGACCAATGTCTATAATAATTTTTTAAATGCTTCTTTAAAAAATGAACTTCCCTCCAACAACATAATGCACAAGTAGTGTAAACTTTTAAAGGAATATCAAATAACTTAGTGAAGGAATGATCACTGACTAACACTACTTCTATTTTCCATTTTAACAATAAAATATTTTATCATATGGCCAGTATATTATTTAGATTATGGTAAGCCCACCATTTTAAGTTTGTGTGGAAACCAGACCCAAATATAGTAGGAGGTTTAGGTCTTTAAGGGAAAAAATTAAATAAGAACTGAAGTAGGATCACAAAAGAAACCGACCTTGGGTAAAAAGAGGCCCAGGTCCCCAGGAGGAAGAACTAAAAGAAGAAGGACCCCCAATGGTCTAAAAAACTGTTCAGAAAATATGGGTCACTAGTAGAAAAAGCATAGAGAGTATAAAAATAGAAATGCTCATGAAGACTGAACTGTGAAGTTAGCAAGAAACACCAAAACTGAGAATATGTCTAAGGCACAAGAAGGCCGAGGTTCTTGAAATAAGGTACCAATAAAATGACCCTTAAAGGGATTCTAGAAACATCCAAAAAACTTCAACCATGGAGAAAGTTAAACACAAGTCCCCAGAGGACCCAATCCCTGAAAACTGATCAAATCTGAATTTTAAATTCAAAATAACTGGTCAAGCCCCAAAGAGAAATAGTATTGACCACACTAAAATCAATAACCAAAAAGGAGATCAAAATAGCCAATCAAACAAATGATAAAATACAAAACACGTGCTAGCTAACACAATAATTGACTTCATCCAACTCCCAAGTGGAAGGTCTAGGTTTGAGTCGTAGCAAGGAAAAATTGATGAGCTGAACATCCACATGGAAAATGTTAACTATAACAATCCTCATGAACTAAACATGGGGACGGTGTCCCATTTTTTATTTAATTTCTCTTAGATCATTTTTTAATACTGTTGGTTCACTTTTAACTGCTCCTGATCTCTTCATCTATGATTGATAGTTGTTGTCCCAACCAGGGGATAAATTTTCCATATCCTGAGTCCACGAGGCTATAGATTCCTCCACATCAAAGATCAAATGAGATTTTTGATGGGCAATCTTGATTTTTAGCATGGATTTAAACTCTTCAAAGGAAATATCAGTTTTAAACTTATCCTTATGGCCATAAAACCACCTTTTTCATCGTGACATAAAAGATAGTATGAATCCATATGAGTATAAGTTTTATTAGGGGGTTTGACATCTTTACAAATAGGGATAAGGATCTCTACATTCATCATATCCCCACTTAAATCATGAGTTAAACATTTTTCCTCCTTGTGATTCATAAAAGGTCCTTCAATTTCAATCTTTTTTTAAGCATCCAACTCTTCTTCTAATGGGCCTAAAGGAATAGGGGCCTCCACAATCACATAATCATCAATATAATTCAAATCTGATGTGTATCTAGTGGTCTTGTCTTGATGACAACTATTTGATATTTTTGAATCCATTATGGCATTGCCATTATGAACATCCTTCCTGTTGGAGACTCAAGATAAGGCTTCCTGCTTGCTTACCTTTCTTTCACCCGATGCATAACTGCTTAGGTTTCCTCCCAAAAATCTACTGGGTTCTTTCCACGTTGGTCTAGACTAGCCAACGATCATCCTGATCTTCAGACACTTTGACAGCTTAACTCATTGTTCAACACACACACTTTCACAGCTTCACTCGCTATTCAATATACACACTTTCATAGCTTCATTCATTGTGTAACACAAGCTTTGTAGAGCTCGACTTGTCAAACACGGCACTGCATATATAAAAAAATATATTATTAAGAACAGAAAAATAAAAATAGAAATACAATCTTCTATGTAATACACCTCTAGCTTGGGTGCTCTTCTTTTTTTGCTGCTTTTTTTTCACTTTCTTCGACTGCCTTGATTGGCTTCGGCTCTTCTGTTTGCATGACTTCGGGTGCAGGTGGGGCCTCCATCTCGGGTGAGGTCTTGGTTTTGAATGCTTCCTCTGTAATGGCCAGTGTTGAAACTGGGACTTCCTCGACGATCTCATCTTTGGTCTCGGCCGTCAGCTCATCCTTCATAGCGAGCATTTACTCCTTCAGGGGTGGCTCGATGAATTCATTGTTTTTGATGGCCTCCTTGGATGCACTTTGATTTCATTTTCAAACCTTGTAGTTTGGTGGACTGTTGTGCCGACCACATGGAAATTATGTTTCAAATGGCTCTCTTTACTGTGCGCACTCTTAATAAACATATGACTAGTTTATGCAGCCTCTTTTGTCCTTTTTTTACTACTGCAACCTGACACTTGTGCACTTTTTTCCTCTACTAAAACCTAGTGTGATTCTTCAATTCTACAATATTCATGCCCTTTTTGGACTGATTCTATGATCTCCTATCTCACTGGGCTACGCTTTGCTAGAGGTTAACTACGCTTTGCTGGATTTTCTTTTGCTATCACGACCTTATTCTATCTGCCATCTGTGCGATTTCTATTTTGGATTGCAACTACTGACTGGCCACTTTGCTGTCTCCTTTGGCTGCATTTTCTAATAGACCTTTCGTGATTTTCCTTGCTGGGCTGACTGCTAACAGCTTGCTGCTAACTGCATTGACCACTTTGAAATCGGCAGGATTTCTGAATAGCTACACTTTTTTTTTACTGGCTCTCACAGCTGTGATCTACCTTCATGGCTTCCTTACTAACTGTTGCTTCTTACCCATGCACTTCTTTCAAGATCTTCCTCTCACCTGTGCTCTGATACCAATTTGTAGAAACTATAACAGCAGATAAAACAAGAACTCAAAAATAGAACCCAATTACTACTACAATTTCTTGAAAAAGAGATTTTATTGACCTTCAATTTTCCTTGCTTACAATGTTGTGCCTAAGGAGTCTTTAAATAGAATTGAATCCAAAAATAACTGAAAATAAACTAATTGTTTAACTCATTCTTAACTAATCTTCTAACTACTTAACTAATTGATTCTTAACTGTTAGTTAACTAACTATTTGATAAATGACTAATCTCTAACTGATTTTTAACTAATTGATAATTAACTGCGGCATGCATGAGGAGTGGAGAAATTAACTCCAGTCTCCAACACTTCCTACTAACATCACACTTATGTCCAAAAATACATCTTTTTGTGCAGATTTCCTCAGCCCTTTCATACTCAATGATCTGCGTTTGAATTCCATTTTTAGATTCCAACATATTAAGTATAGGTAAAATTATTTCAAGGTCGACATTAACATAAATTATAGAAAAAATCATCCTACATCTTGCTTTAGTCACAAGGTCTACTGCTATAGGGGAACCAAAAGATTTAGCTATTCCCATAAGGATATTTTCATTCCAGAACTCTAGCGGGAGAGATGGAAGTCTAGTCTATAGGGGTAATGTTCTAGGAAGCTTTAAAAGGGTTAAAATTGTATTTCCATTTTTAAAAAAATATAACAACCTTTCCCAAACTCCACATCACTCTCTCAAGGACACAAAAACTTTACTCATAATTTTAGAAGGAAACAACGGGATTCGATTTGGCATGGATGCAATCATCATATTCACTTTCAAAGGCAACATTCTACTGGCCCAATCCCAAGAAACATCAACATTGGGTTTGGAATCCTTGAATTTTCCAATAAGGTTATTCATGTAATCTTCTTCTGCCTAGTCAACATCCTCATCCGATAATTTCAGAACTGTTTCCAATATATAGTTATTTCTATAAGTGAGAAAATTAAATTAAGAGGGATGAGCCATGTATTCATCAAGCATTAAATTATGAACCATTTGATTTATATTAAAGAGACCATGTAGATTTTAGGAATATATAAATTTTAAAAAATAGGCATTTATATTTACGAGTGCAATAACACATATCCATTCTAATGTAGAGGGGCATATTAAATAAGTAGAGGGGCATTTTTTTAATTCAATGACATGACTAAACTAACACAATATGTCTCATAGGTATAAACAAGGTGTAATGGTCATCATCCATCTACCATGTGGTAAAATGTTTAACTATTTAAAGTGTTTATCATTTTCATCTGATAAAATGTGTTTTATGTTCTTTTTTGACTGACGTGGTACTATAATTGAAATTTTATTTCATTATTTGTTGTTGTCTCTTAATTTATATCCTTGAAAGGTGTCATACAGTTTTATTGGACCCTGTGTAACCTTAAAAAATGTGTTTTGGTTGTAATACCTATTAAATTTGGTATGCATGTGATCCATCTATGTTTTATAGACTCTTAACTCAGTCTTTCCCTATCACATTTTGTACTGGGATGTGAAGAATATTTTTAGGGAATATATGCATTTTTTTAGTAAAAACATGTATCGATGTATTTATTTTTGAATCTTTAAATGATATAATTTTTTTGTTGTGTTGGCTATTATTTCTGTTGACATTTTATCTCACTTCCACTTGGTGCCAACATAAGGAGCTACAAGATGGTTGGTTTTCTTTGAGGAGGATAGCTTTTATAAGACCAAAGGCTATTATTTTTCATCCACATATTCTAATATTCAATTTTTCTATTCATATAAGATAAATGAGAGGAGAAGAGGTTTTTTATGTTGTTTGATTTAAAATTAAAATTCCAATTTAAAGTTTTTTTAATTTTGAAGTATTTTAAATTTAATTATAAATAAAGATTTTATTTTCAATCGTAAATTTTGAAAAATGCAGATAGAAAATATATGGAATTTTTAAAAAAAGAACAAACACATTTTGAAAACAAAGGAGATATAAGAAGAGTTACTCTTTACACATTTATTTTTATTGAAAATCATAAATTGAAAAATAGATAAAAACTAAGTATATAAGCAATGAGATGTGGGTGAGTTGGTTGAGTGACTTGGTTCTTTCAAGTGCCACCCAGGTTCAAATATCTTTTTGGTATTGGAGGCTAGATGTGGTTGTCGTTGGTATACTTGTTCTAGTTGTAGCTGATCATTGGTATTATCAGGCTGGTCATGGATGTTGTTGGTATTCATGCGTTAATTATGGTAATTCATTGGTATTTTTGGAATAGTTGTGATTGTTTATTGGTATTCTTGAGCCATTTGTGGTTGTCATTAGTATTTTTAGGCCACCTGTGGCCATTTTTAGTATTCTCGGGCCAATTTCAACCATTGTTTGTAAATATAGAATATGTGATATAAGCTCACTTAGGGATTTGAGCCTCTGATTGTGTTCTGAAGTAGTTAGAGATCAAGTCAAAAGTGAATACCTATCTAAAAAAACTAATTATATCATAAAGTATGAGGTTTTATTGTTAAACTGGTGATAATGATAGTGCACATATTTTTCATATGCCACCTAGGTACCATGTATCATTCTTATCTCATGTACCTTAATGCTTCTTTCATGTACTATTGAGTATAAATAAAATGCAAGATTCATTTATGTACTGATAAGTATATATAAAGTTTGAGTATATGGAGAGGTTTGGTACATAATTCTAATGGATACATAAAATGAGACCATTTATAGTGATAAAGAACCAATTTGGGGGTTTCAAAAACTCAAAACTCATTTCACAAATAATGCATTCAATCAAATCAATTATGGGCACAATAATGACCATCAAATATAATAGGTTAGAATGGTCTCAACAAGTGTAAAAATGATCATCTTATAGAATATATGGTTAAATATTTATGACAATGATACACAATAAGTTGAGCTAATAGGGAATGTTAAATATATTCAAACATGGAGGCAAAAAATCAAAAAAGCATTGGCCTTGATAAGGGCCTCAATTGATGAAGATGTGTTTACTCATATTCAAGGATGCAGTACTGCATGGGAAGAATTTCAAATATTTAAATAACTATATGATTCCCATATAGAGTTTGAAATAATTTAATTTTGTTTAAAGTTGTTCATCCTTGAGTTTAAAAATGGTGATGTGATGAGATAGGCTTTAAAAATAAATGAAATCAAGAATGATATGAATACCATGGTGATAAAATTAACACATAAATTACTGAATTCATAAAATTCCTTCTTCAAAACTATTCAGCCAACTTAGATTTTATACAATCAAGCAATTAGATGAAGACACTCATATTTGGTTAGTTGGTTGAAAAGATGGTAGGATGAAAAAGGCCTTTGAAATGAAGATATAATCCATAAGATAAAATGTGTGCTATGTTGATCCGGACAACCATTCAAATGACAATTCGGGTGATGGGTCCACCCCAATTGATGGTGAAACTTTTGGGAGCCATAACTTTTGCACCGTAGCTCCAATTGACTCACCGTTTAAACCGTTAGAAATTTAATAATGAGGGGAATGTTGTGAGATTGAATGAAGCTCTAATTAATGAATTTTGATCCCCTAAAACTCAATGGAAGTGTCCTAAATTTAAATTTTAGTAGTGCAGTCTAAAAATAGTAAGTTTCTAAAAATAGTAATTCCTCAAATTTTGTATTGTTGTAAATCATGGAAGTCAAACCAATTCATATCCCTCAAGATTTTTGACCTTCCAAATCCTCCCCACACCGCCAAAACATGTATAAATTAAGATGTAACCCAAAATAGAAATCAAACATCTCTTCTCAGTGATAAGCATATGTTTGGGTCTGCAATTTTGATAAATAAGACACCTCTTCTTAGAGATAGCATTATTTGAATTGTGTTGTTCTTATTTATGAATTATCTTTCTACCAAAGATTTTGATTTTTGGATCAGTGGTATCAGAGTGGTTTGTCTTTAGAGTGTATGATCCCAAGGACAAGATCAGATTATAAGAAGCTTGGGTGGAAAATAAAACCAGCAGAATATCCACCTATTCGCTCTAAACGACTTCAAATGGTGGACAACACCGAGGCATCTGATCCTTTCAAGGAAATGGTGAATGAAGTCCTCCAATAGCAAAAAGCATAGATGCTACACCAATTCACTCAAATTATCCAACAAATCTTGATGAGAAATTTTGGCTCCTCATCTGCACCCGCACATCCTTTCAGTTCCCTAACACCCTTCAAGGTTTAGGTGAATTTTGATATCAATACATTTGAAGGCAAAATCAATGTTGATGCAGTAGAAAATTGGTTTGATCAATTGTCATCTTACTTTTTTGTAAATAAATTCACCAATAAAGAGAAGATTACTTTTGCTCTTCTGAAAGCATCATTGCCTATCAAAAATTGGTGGAAAGTGTACAAAAAGAGATTCAGTGTAGATGATATTGGCCTTGAGACAGAACCTACATGGGATGATTCCATAGATGCTATAAAGGAATAATACTACCCCATTGGAGCATATGACGATCTATTTATAGAGTGGCAACAACTTCACCAAAGTAAGGAATAATCTGTTCAAGATTACACTGACATTTTTCATTCCCTATTTGTGAGATTGGGCATCCAAGAGAGTGAGAAACATAAGGTTCTCAAATATTGTGGTAGACTACAATGGTACATATGGGGAGAAATGGAACTCTTTAATTTGGAAACCATCAGTGAAGCATACAAGTTCACACTAAAGATTGAGCAGAAGCATGGAAGAATGAATATAAAGAATCAATCTTCAAAATGGAAAAGTGACAAAGAAGGTAAAACATGAGGCCAAAATTGGAAGAAAAAGGAAGGAAAGACTGGGAAGTGGTGTGATTATCACAAATCTAGAACTCAGTCCAAAGAAGAATGTCGAGCTATCAAATCACTACTTTTTGAGTCACAATCCTCTGCTCTACCTCATACAGACCCTACAGTCGAAGAGGTTGAAGAATAAATTATAGATGCTGATCCTAAAGCCATTATTGCTTCATCACATACACATGACAAGATGCTAGATGACAAGGAAAGGTTGTGTCACTCTAAGTTATGGGTGAAAGGTAAGCCTCTACATTTCATTCTTGATAGTGGAAGTCAAAATAATTTAATCTCTACTAATGTTGTGAAAAGCCTAAATCTAACCATGAAGCCTCACCCAAAACCATACAGTATTGGATGGTTGAGTCTAGGGAGAAACCTCTGTGTCACCCACCAATGTCTTCTCTCATATGCAATACAACCTTTCCAAGATGAGGTCTTATGTGATGTGGTCAATCTAGATAGTTTTGATGTACTCTTTGGTCAGCCATTCATTTATACTCGACATGGTATATATGAATCAAGAACTAGAAGGATCACTCTTAGTCTTGGAAGACAGTACTATAGGGTACTAGAAGTACAACCTTCTACATGTGTCTCTCTAATTAGTGCCATGAAATTTGTTCTCATGGTGGTCAAGCCACAGGAATCCAAATGGGCTGATGTTACAGCCCTGACTACACAAACAACACAACATTAGAAGCAAATAGATACCAATTTGAAGAAGTTCATGGCCTTCCATCCACACACTAATGGTCAGATAGAAATGGTGAACAATCAGGCCCTACACAGTTCCATAAATCATAGTCCCTTCCAAGTATGCATTGGGAATCAAATCTAAGTACAACTACCACACTTGATGAAAAATCTTGATGGAATGGGGACCATTGATTCTCAAGGAGGGAGGAATGATCTGGAAAACCATTCAGATGACAATTCAGGTGATGGGTCCACCCCAATTGATGGTGAAACTTCTAGGAGCCATAACTTTTGCACCGTAGCTCCAATTGACTCACTGTTTGAACCGTTGTAAAGCTAATAATGAGTGGAATGTCAAAATATGGGATGGAGCTCTACTCAATGAAAATTTATCCCATAAACCCCAATGCAAGTGTCCCAAATTATAATTTTAGTAGTGCAGTCTAAAAATAGTAAGTTTCTAAAATTAGTAATTTCTCAAATTTTGTATTGTTGTAAATCATGGAAGTCAAACCAGTTAATATACCTCGAGATTGGTGACCTTCCACATCCTCCCTACACCTTCAAAACACGTATAAATGAAGATGTAACCTGAAATGGAAATCAAACATCTCTTCTCAGAGATAAGCATATGTTTGGGTCTAAAATTTTGATAAATAAGACATCTCTTCTCAGAGATAGCATTATTTGAATTGTGTTGTTCTTATTTTTGAATTATCTTTCAACCAAATCTTATGAGTTTTGGATCGTATGTCATGGGAAATTTTTACAAAACATCCAACAATTCCATGTCTTTAAAAATTAAGGAAATAATAAGTACAAGAATAAAAATAAGGAAAAAGTTGGAAAAAATGGCAACCAAGGTGGTTCAAATCGAAAAAGAATGACAAGCAACACCTCTATTATGAATGGTGTGATAAATATTAAAGAGAATAAACCCACTAATGCAAGACTCCATGGAATAAAATTTAAGAATATCATAAAAATAATTAGGAAAAATAAAATATATATATATATATATATTCAAATAATAGATTTGATGTTTTCATAGTGTATGTGATTTAATAGTAGATTTTTAGATGAAAACACGTGTTTTTTTCATTGATGCATTTCAATTCAACATCCATGATTCATCCTTAGGAAATTGATATATATTTATTGGGTGGGAATCATAGATGGTGATTCAAAACATATCGATAAAAACTAAGAAAAGAGTTCCACCCAAAAATCTGTTGATCAAAAGAGTCAAACTCTACTCAATTCATTACTGAATTTGTATTTTTTGGTTCAAATGATGAATTAAAAAATGTATTAATTATGTCATCATATTTTGACTCTTAGGTTATTGATAATGGTGACAACCTACACATGACTTTATTAATATACTTATTTGAGGAATTTTATAAAGGAATTTTTGGTCAAGTATTCCTCATAGATTGATGAAGATTCTAACCACATGGAAGAGGTACAATTTGACTCAAGTTTCCAAGGATTATGAATTTTAAACTCTAAAAGGTTATATAACTTCCTCAATTGAAGATAAACTTGTTATCTCTATTATTCATTTAGAAACAAGGCCATTCCATCTTGGTGGACAATGGTGAAATTAATATAGAATAAAAAGTGAATATCCAGTTGTCTTAAATGTATAAGTGGAAGGGAAAATTCTCAAACTTAGGTGTAAGCCATAATTTGAAAATAATCATGATCATCCCATTGGGAAAAAAATTATCAAAACATGTTGTGGCATTTTAGATTTGGGAATACTCACTATACCAACATTCATCTATCTAAAAATAATAGTGTTGCTGGTTATCCTAGCTTGCCTATGAAATTTGATGAAATGTGTGAAGTTTAAATTTTTGCCAAACACCCAAGAGAACCATTGTCAAAATAAAAAATGGAATCTAAAATAAAGTTAGAATTGGTTCACTTAGGCTTGTGTCATCTTCCAATCCTCTTAGCTTATCGTCATAATTACTTCATGTTGTTCATTGATCACTATAACATAATCACTTGGATATATTTTCATAAGTGAAAAGTTGTAGCATTCAGACATTAAAAAGGTTCTACATGAATATTTAAAATGATTATCAAACCCACATAAAAACACTCAAGAATCATAATGGTAGTGAATACATCTCAAATAACTTTGAATCCTATATTTAGCAAAGTGGGATCAAACATCATGTCGGAGTCCCTCCTACCTCACAACAAAATCAATTTATAGAGATGATGAATATTATAGTGATGAATATGATTTGTGATATATTGTATTTCAAGGGGATAAATCTACATATTTGGGTTGAAGCACATAAAACAACAACATACTCTCATAACAAATCACATTAAAAACCATTCAACTCAAGACTCCATATGAGATGTGGTTGGATAAACTTCCTTTAGTGTGACATCTTTGGTATTTCATATCCATTTGTTACATATTTAATCCAAAAGTGTAGATACATAAGCGATAGAACAAGAATAAAAAGTGCATTCCATTGGGATATTAAGAATACTAAAAATAAATAAGGATATATGATGAGAAAAATAAAAAGTTTCTTATTACAAGATAAGTTGTGTTTTTTGAAACTACAAAGGACAAATCCAACATTGATCAATAATAGAGTCGATTTGATAAATATGTAAATTTTAATGTCTACAAGGAGAATTATTTGTAGTTTCCAAATAGTTAGTGGGGGACATATAATTTGAAATAAATTTATTATTCATTATATCCTATGCATGGGAATGAAAATCCTGCTAAAGGAGAAAGTTAAACTTCATTAGAAAATTAAAAAGGACCACTCTAACAGAGGAAAATTTTGAAGGAACTTTAGAAGATGAAATTGAAACACTTATACCACATAAAATGATGTCTATGTTGGAAAAGAAGACATTAAATGATTTCAAACCCATTGAATTTAAGAAAAAATGCTATAGAAGTGCACATGCATTATCGCAATCAGACAAGTTTCTTGATGAAATTCAAGATAAGATTGAAAATGTTAACTTGAATGATTATCTATAATAAGAAATCATTGTTGTGTTTGATTCATAACCAACATATGTCAAACACTTCAAGAGTTTGAGCCTTAGATAATGGAAATGAAAGACGAGTACAATGCATTAGTAAAAAAAATGGGACATGGAAATTGGTTTATCATCTATTCATCTACAAGCCAATTCGTTAAAAGAGGGTATACGAACAAAAATACTAGGTCAATGTCTCACTTGAAAATCACAAAGTTAGGATTTTCGTGAATGGATTTGATCGAAATGAGGAAATTAAATACAATGATACCTTTTAACCTATATCAAAACAAACAATCATTCAAATAATGTTGGCTCTCACAACTCACAGTGAATGTAAATTTCATGAAATGGATGTCAAAACTTCTTTTCTAAATTGTATCTCAACTAAATAATGTGCATGACACAACCCAAAGGTTTGGTATTTAAAGGACCAAGAGCATAAGGTGTGAAAAATTTAAAAATTATTATAAGGTTTGGAACAATCCCCTCAATCATGATATGATGAACTAGCTTAACACCTAAAAAACATGAACTTAAAACAAATTTAGTTTAAAGATGTAACACTTTTCAGCAAAAAAGTTATATGTGTAGTGGTGTCTATCAATAATTTTAGCATGAGAAGTAACAATGAATGGTACACGATAAAGTTCAAATAATAGTTGATGAAAATATTTCAAATGACTTATTTGGGTTTTCTTCATTATTATTTGGGTAACTAAGTAACTCAAGAACCAAATCACATATTCATCATAAAATAGAATTGCATTGATGACACTTAGAAAATGTTTAGAATGTAATTTTTTTAGCATCTCGATGAGCCCATTAAACATAATCTAAAATTGACATCAAAATATGCAATAAATTGTGTCTCTTCCACTAAATACAAAAAACTCATTTTCATTATCATTTATGCGATCATAACAAGACTAGATATATCCTTTGTTTTTGGTGTTTTTCTAACATTCAACAAACTACTCAGATACAACCACTGAATAGTAGTAAAAAGAGTCCTTGTACATCTCAAACGAACACACAATGTTGGGATCAAATAATCAAACGTATGAGACTTCAGACTAGTTGGATATTTAGATTCTAAATATGCTAGTGATTAGTAGGATGAGAAATCCATGATGGGTTTTCTAATAAAATTGGGAGTACTAGTTTTTAGTAAAAAATCAAAGAAGAAATTAGTTCTCATAATTTTTTTAGTAGAATCAAAGTATATGGCTTCTTCAAAGACAACCATCGATATTTTGTGGTTCAAAAGGGTTATATCAGATTTGCAGGAACACCATATTTCATTAACATTGCTCATGGTTGACAACACTTCCACAATTCAAATAACAAACAATGTAGTCTTTCACAACTAAACCAAACATATCAATACCAATTTCTTTTTGACTCAGCATTATGTGAAATATGGAGGTGTGATGCTACAATGTTACCCTACAACAAAACAACCAATAAACATCCTGACAAAAGTGTTTGGACAAAGACAATAAAATATTTTACATGCTAGAGACAGCATGAAAATTATAATGTATTTCACATATAGTGAAAAGAAAAAGGAAAAGGAAAAAACATATATAAAGGAGAATGAGATCAATTACATTTTAGCTGACTTACCTGAACTTTATCTAAATTGAAACCCAAAAAATTACTTTTGAGAACAAGATAGTCATCATTTTTAAAAATAAAATAAGTGAAAAGAATAGGGAAGAAAATAAAAGAGGATAAAAATATTAGCGAAATAAATTATAAATAAAAAAATAAAATCATAACAATGCCAAACAAACGTTTGATTTGATCAGTATTATTATGGCGAGGAAGAGAGGCTACTAAGATACAATAAAGATGGTCGTCCCTCCACGGTTTTATTGAATGGTGGACGACTACTACTTTCAAGTTGTATGTTATTGTACATAAATGTGGCTTGAATGTAATCCGCAACATTTTGGGTGATGCGGAATGCTTTCCTTAAGACAGAATCGGGCAGAGGTGTATTTGCTGCAAACAGAGAATTGGCGATGGTCTGAACTCCCCGAAGCTGGCTGCTCAATGCAGTTATGACCACTGCATTTTTATGCGCCACGTTCTGCTGGAAATCCACCAACGCCTTGGGAAACACAAACACATCTCCCTTCTCCAACGTTTTGCTGAAAAACTTATTTTTAGTATCAATAAACCCCACAAGAAGCTTGCCCTCCAAACGAAAAAGAACTTCTGTGGCTCTTGGGTGACTGTGAGGAGGATTTATTCCACCCACTGCATAGTCGATGCGGACCAACGATATTTCCAGTATGTTGAGGCCACCTATCTGTCGAACGTTCGCCACCGTTACGTTGGAGCCCACGCCATTGTTTGTGTTCCCCGGCTTCCCCAGACCCGCAAAGAAGAAATCATCTGCTGAAACCGTGTTTGGGTCTTTGCATGTGAACCCGTTCACCAAAAGTGTTCAATCAAGCTGTTAGTAAGCCACCTGCACACATAGATAGATAGCACAAACAATAATATAATGATTATAAAATTTCACCTTTGTTTTGCTGGTCTGGAACGCAGAAATCTTGAAAGGGATCGGGATCACCTCCCATGGCATGCTCGCTCTGATAACAGATCAACATAAAAACGCCTATGGTAATGTACATTTTGCGATTAGCCATTTTATTCAATACTAAATGATGAAATCGAACAAAAGAGATGATTGTGTATTAGAAGTGGAAGCCTTGCTTTATACAGCCGAGACCTGTCCAACTCCCTAATAATTAATTCATCTTCATCTTGACTCCGTATGTATTAACATTAAAAATTGTACGTATCTGAAGCGATCAACTGTGAAACGCGTAAGGAGTCATTCACAACATAAGTTGCTTACTCAACGTTTAATGGATCTTTGAGTGTGTTTTGTCCATTTTTTTATTACCATAACCGGCTGACAATACATAACATTACCGTTCATTTGGTATTGTTGACAGTTTCTAGAGTCTCTCCTGCACAACAAGACATAGGAACCGTGCACATCTTAATGTTTTTACGAATAAATAAATATAGTTGTTTTTCTAACTGCGACATTTCTTTTTTCTGTTTCCGTGAAATTTGTTTTACAGGGAAAAAAAAAAAAAATTTAGGTAGATAGATGGCATTACTACGTAAAATTGGCCTACTTGTTCTTTTGAATCTCTCTTCGTGCAAAGCATCACCATAAGAAACAATATATGAATTGAAGAAAAAGAAACACACCTGTATACATATTCAAATGAGTACGAGAAACAATACGTTGTTAAGTCGAATTAATGTCAAGTGAGTTTATGTTATCTGAACGTAGTGAGTATGTTTTATTTGTCTTAAAATTTTTAGGAAAATAATTAGATATACATGTGTATATTTATGTATACATATCAGTCCGCGTAACTAAATTATGTATAAAGTTACATATTAGAAATTACATTCTTCACATAAGCATTATTTTTTAATTAGAAGGTTGTCATCATTAGCATTACCCCTGTAAGTCCTCTATTATTATTATTATTATTATCATCCTCATCATCATCATCATCATCATCATTATCATCATCATCATTGTGTTATGTTGTTTGATTACATGGAACCATTACTTTTTCTATGAATGGTTTATAACTCTTCTTAAGGTTTATGTAGCAATAGGTTGTGGGTTTTAAACATTGTGTTGCTTTAATAACTCGATGTGTGTAAACCAAATATTGGGCATCCAATCATTGTCAAGTTTAGTATCTTTGCATGAATGCAGTAAGAATATTTTATTTGTCTCAGAATTTTTTTGTGCAGGGCTGTAGGGTTAGGATTTGTTTATTCTCAAAACCATGTTTTGTGATTGGAAATTAATTTTTTTCCTCTAAGTAACATAAATAATTGTTTACACCTTCGATTTATTTCATACTAATATGTAATTTTAAGGCATAAAATAATTGTCTTCCCTTGACCAAATCTCTTTAAATAGTTTATGGATTTTAATAAATCTTATGTAAAAATAAGTTGTGCATTTGAACCATTATGTTGTTTTGATAACTCCACACACATAGACCATATTTAGGAAAATGATTATGTTGTTTTGATTTAAATATATATATCATTATGAATCATTAGAGCTAATATCAAGACAAATATAAAATATTAAAAAGTGTAAATATATACATACAAAGAGAAAGATTGGAGGACACATGCCCCCGACCTTGGAGAAAATGTGAGTTGCCATTCAGTTGTTGAGATTGTCTCAACTGTATAACCCAATCATACTTATAACCTAGTGAGTGTGAGTGAACCAAGTCAACTCACACTATATATTTAGTGAGTTTGAATGATCTAATCAAGTATGACCTATAAAATTAGAAAGACTGATTGATTTAATAACCTCAACTATAAAAAAAATCAAACAAAATATTACAATAGATTGGCTAAATATAGTATATAAAATTCAAACCTGGTGAGTAATGATAATCCCTAAAAGCATTTGAAATTTGAAAATGATTTTATTTTACAGTATTTGGTGCACATTACTTATCATATACACCTTAGATATATCTCATGCTAAAACTATGTATATCAATGTATATAATTCTAAGACAGATGTGTATTTGAATCATATAACTATGAATTTGGTAATTTGGAATTATGTAATCATGGATAGAATGTTTCCAAAACATACCCCCACTATTATCTAAAATTAAAAACTAGTGTATGTATGGAGAAAATGATTCCAAAGAATTCCTCCACTATAATATGGCTATGCTACATATTGAATAAGTGTGGAGAACATGCTTCCAGAATATGTTCCCTCTAAATCTAAAACTATGAAAAATATAGAGAACATGGTTTTATAACATACCTCCACTATAATCTAAATCTATGAAGAAATGCATATATCATGCCTCATTGGCACTCCGTCACTGATATGCCTGCTCCCATTGCCCCTCCTTTTAAGGTTAGGGGAAGTAGTAATTGGTAGTTACCTTACCTCAAAAAGATAATCTAACCATGAAAATTATCAATGTATCATGTAACATATAGAGGGGAGATGTCTAGGTAGATATATCATTGAATCATGAAGAATGTAATCACACCAAGTTATAATATGCATGATATAGGTCATGGAAATGTATAGATAGTAACAATACAAAATCAATAATAAATCAAACATATACAAGAGCGTTCAAAAGAAAATCAAAATACAATAGTCTAAAGAGACCTCAAACAATTGGATATTCAAATGCCATATAATAGAAAGGACATGACTTATTTGAATGCACCCAAAAGTCAGAATGATATATTAAAATATCAACATACAACAAACGAAGACATTTTCAAATGTAAAAGAGGCAAACAACGACACAGGGGATGCAAATAATAGAGAACATTTAACTCCTCAATCAAGTAAGATAATAACAAGGCAAGACACTCAAGTAAGTGCACGAATGAAAACATAAGCAACCAACATAAATGTAACATATTGGTCGATAGATCATATCTATAAAAAAATGTTAACTACATATCATATGATGTATACTATGAAATATGTAAGCTTGAAAAAAAAGGCATTTATATGTACATAAGCTCAAATAAGATAATGTAAAATGACCATAAATGGATATAACCTGGGTTTATTATGATCAACGAATCAAATACCCCCAATGTCAACATGACATGAATAGAGGGAAGACCCAACATCCAAAAGTACATAGATCATGTATCTATATATGCCTATATCACACTCAAAATATTTTTTAAATATGTGTGTATATAGAAAATATCGAAATGGCATCTACCAACATAAACCCAACAACATATACACCAATTATTCAATACAACATGTAAACAAAAGAATATATATATATATATATATATATATATATATATATATATATATATATATATATATATATATATGTTTGGAATATGTAAAACCATATAATCTACCATATGATCTCATCTAATATATGTTCATCGGTATCTCCCCACCACTAACCCAGTGCAATAAACTATTGGTACTGTCAAGGATAATGTATAGGTACAATATTTATGACTATATAATATGTGATGCTCTATGCATGTATAATAAGATTATGTGGTCATGAAGAAGAAACAGTGGGAATAGGGGTTTGTGGAACCAATTGCTAAATAGTCTTTTGATTATTTGTAATAATAATAATAATAGGATCTCATTTAGATGGTTTTTATGACTAAATATGGTGTGTAGTAGATGAGTATTTTGTAGAACCCACTATGGATCTATGATGTAACGGCCTCTCGACTATCAACTCCCTGGTAAATGGGATTACCTATTACTTAGCCTTTTGTGAAATATTCACCTTAGGAGGTTTAATAATTAACTACGTGGGTATGGGTTTCTCTTGCTCAGTAGGATTTTTATGTAGAATTCTAGAAATTATAATTACCTGATTAGCATAAATACATTTAACACACCCATTCATTTTTAAAATTATTGTTTGAAGTTTATGTATTTAAGGTCATCCTAATAAAATATCAAAGACATTTTTATGTAAGGTATAACTAATACTTTAATAACCACATGTATGGGAACCAACTTTAAATGTAAGACAACCTCACCAAGAACATGGTGTGAGGTCTCGTAAAATGCTCTAACTAATCTTTTCAAAATATGTAAATTTTTATTTGTATAATCCAAATTCATAAGTAATGTCATGGTACAAACATTTTTACTTTAACTATTTTGAATCATAACACTACATATAGGTTGGTGCTCAGGGTATGGTCAAATGAATAAGGAATGAATATTTGTGTCATCATCCCTAATCTCACTATCATCAATAGTAGCATAAGGTATCTAAATCATATGAGTTATATGTTTTGTAGAAGTACCAATAATCTCATCCAATAGGTGCTCATAAAGAGATGGAGGAGGATGCACATTATATGCCATCTTCAATTTTTGATCCTTCTTTGAATGATCTTGAAAAGGATTGTTAAATATTTTATGTTTCTAGTAGTCACCAAGTTGTGAAGTTGAATCCATTGGATGATAATCAAATGTAAACTTTTGGTCATCAATGAGATCTTTGATCTTATGTTTCAAAGTAAAACATATGCTCACAGAATGCCCAAGTCCTTGGTGATAGTCATAATAAACATTTGTATCATACTCTCTGGGTAGAGGTCTACTCATATCAACCTCTATAAGATGATGGAGAGATATAATATAATACTCTATAAGCTATTGGAGTAATGATGTTTTAGTCTAAGGTAAGCATAAAAACTATCTCTACAGTTAATTCAATAAGACATATTGATTAGGTTTTTGTTGTATGTTATCATCTAATGTTTTTATTAATTATAAGAGAAATGGGTCAATTTATTACCTGATCATGTTTGCCCATCCTTTGCTATTTATATCCATATTTAGACAAATATCAAGAACCAAAATTAGGGTTTTATGATTGTGGTGTAGGATCATTTATTTGTTGGACCATTGCATAATGTTTAAATGGATTAGTATCCATTAGATATGTGTAAAGAAATCCCTGATGGATTAATTTTAACCATGCATTTTGATTTTATGGAATCACATACATTTAACGTATCAAAGGCCACCCTAAAAGTATATTATAGTTTGAATCATTTGGCATAACATAGAACAAAGTAGGTAATATGCAGGGTCCCATAGTAATGTTCAATGTTATTTTACCCAATACTTATCGTGAAATATTATCAAATCATTTGGTGATCATAGTGGAAGGTTCTAAATCATTAGTCTCAATGCAAAGTAAGAAAAGAAATAATATGTTGTAAATGTCAAACCCTGAACCATTGTCCACAATGACTCTTTTTATAATTTTATTGGACCCATAAACCTGAATGTATAATGATAAACAATAATTTATGAGGTCTTGATGTGGTATATCCTCCTTTTGAAAGGATATATTATATTCAGTCTATTTGATGAAATTTAACATAGAAGTCACATATTGAGGCTAAACATTACGTGGTAAAAAGGTCATTCATAATGCCTCTAGAAGAACATCCTCGTAACAGAAGAAGTGGTGTAGCACTTCCTAGAGTGTAGTTTTGGCTATAGTATCATTGAAAGAGTTTGTTGCATGGTGGGAAGAGCAATACTATTTCATGCAACCCCTTTGGTGGTTTGTAGTAATAGATAGGTGTTCATTGTACACATTATTGCAAGAGGGGGTATGCAAGAATACATTTGATATTCAGTAATCAGATTTAGAATCACATAGAGATTGGTTTAATTTAACCATGAATGAAAAAATAATAAGTAATAACTAATGTGAAGTACTTCCACATGAAGCAACACAAAAATATATCCACATTAAAGATGCCTCGTGGAAAAAATAAAAACCCTTTTTTTTAATTTTTAAATCCATTTTTAAAACTAGAAATCATAAATGGAGAATCAAGAAACCCTATATCATCATTTAGAATATTTTGGGAGCAGAGATTAGGTTCACCAAATGTTTAACCCTGAAATCTAGATTGGAGAATCTATGGTTGAATGGGTAGACATATCGTAGGGCACTTAGATGATATATTATCTTTAAAGTAGGCAAATTAATTTCAAAACTTAGATAAACATATTTTAAATTTATTAAGCTGAGATATTTTAAAGAAAAAAAGCTCAACTATGTTACATATTATAATGATAATGAACACAAGATACATAGTTGGTTTTGATGTTAATATAGATCTAGATCTTGAGCAGGTAGAAAGTAGATTTGATTCAAATTCTAGATCAAAACCTTGATTTTATAAAGTGTACCTCTTTATTGATGAACATGTGTCATCTTGGGATAGTTACATCAATCCTACTATCTAACTCAGACACAAGTACCTAGTACATAATTCCTACAAAAACTTGATGCAACCACATGGGTGCTCATGGGTTCTATATCACTTTAACTCTAGTTTATTCATATGTGGGTCAAAGACTATCACTCCTTGTCAAATAGAAAAACCCTAGTTCTTCTTCTTTATAGTGGTTGTCAACGTTGGGGTTGAACCATAATAATGTGTCCCATTTTTTAGTACAAAGGGGACCAAAAAAATGAAAATGTACACATTTTTCAATTTGTATAAACAACAATGACTAAACTATAAATTTTTGAAAATAGTGTAAACTTATTAAATGTTGCATTTTGAGTATAAATTACATTTTAATATATTTTTTAAATTAAAAAATAGGAAAAAAACTATTTTTGAAGGCCTAAATACATAGTATGCATGTTTCATGTATAAAAATTTTATTGAGTGCTCGATTTTTCCTCCTCATAATATTTCCAAAATATAATATTATTGTAAGATTTCTTGTAAAGATGTCCGACAAACATGGATGTAGTGGATGATCATTTTTTAATAATTTTTTGATAAAAAGATTATTTTTTATTATTATTTTAATGATTAGGGCGAGGAATGTTGACACCTATGACCTCTCCTCACAATATTTTTTTAATTTAAATGACAAAATGGATCAATTTTTTTGCCATTATAATAAGGGCAGTAAAATCAAGTGCATTGATATTTTTTCAAAATTTTAACTCACTCTCTATTATTTTCCCTAATACCCAAAAATATGACACTTTATTTTATAAATAACTATATGTTGTTAAATAAATCAAAATAAATATTAAATATTATTTAAATTAAAAAAATCATATTATTAGAAATTCATAATTAGACCTATTAACATGTGGAGTTACAAGTTTTTATTTTATTTTTCATCTTTATTCATGACATCCAATGTGGCATTTTGAAACCAATAATAGCTTTCCACTTGAAAGCTGCAAGATTTGATGCCACATAAAATTCGAACCAAAAAAAGTTTGAACAAAAGGGGTTAATAGAATGCACTGCCTTTGTTCTAACCCACTTTATTTAAACCCCTTTGAAATTTATGCCCACCACCATTTCGTCCAACATTGCACCACTTTCTATATTTAATTATTAAATGTTTTTTAATACTTTCATTTTTTAGATTTGAGCTTTTATGTTGTACCCCCACAAAATACATAGCATACATGTTTCAAAAGAACTGAGTTCATCAGGTGAACATAACAATAATACACAGATAAATACGATTAATTGAGCACAGATGGAGGTTTGCAGTAACTTATTTTCAATTTCTAAGGAGGGACATAAAGCGAGGGTCATAAATCCATTGATCAGTTGCCTCCGATGTTCATATTGATTCTATCCACCTCCATAATACAGATCTGGAATGATTTGGCAAAAGCTTGGCTGGGAATGGTGAGATAAAGGCGAAAGTAGGCAAAGGAGTTACAGAGTTACCTGGAGCTTGATTGTTAAGTGTTGTTATCACATAGGCAGGTGTATGAAAGCCTTGGGGAACACATCACCTGTTTTGATCTATGGAGGTAAAATATTTTTGGTGGTGTCGGAGAAGTTAACGGTGAGAGTGCCTTCCAAGAGGAAGATGATTACTTTAGAGGCCCTTGGGTGAGTATGAGGAGGGAGCACTGCTCCCACTACCAAATCTACACGAGCCATTATTATTCCCAATGTGTTTATGGCATGGAGGGACTGGGTTGTTGGGGTAGACAGGCTAACTCTGAATGGATTGCCTGATATATTTGCTGACCTGTTGACGATGGATGTGGGAAAGTTATTTGGAGAAACCTCATTGGGATTGAAGTAAGGCAACCCATCATAAAAATGATGGAGGTGCTAGTATCAGCCACGCAAAAATACTGCAATGCATGTGGGTCTGCAATTATCATGTGCAATAACAACACTGAAAATAGGGGAACCAAAACCTATGCCATTATAATTGTAGGTTATAATCTGTAACGAGAAAAGAGTAAGATTGTAGGAATATTTAGCTCATGGATTTGAGTGTGCTTGTATATACGGATAAGCAGATCCATAGGAATGGTATAATAATTTCTGGTTTCCCTCCCTTTGAAATTTCAGACAATCTGGAACGTAAAGAAGATGTCATAAATAATAAACCAAAACATGAGATAAATATGGTCAGCGTACAGAGTCAACTTATTGAATAACATTACAGTTGAAGTTTATGGGCATTGAGTATTACGAGTTTGAATGGATATTAACGAGAGTCAACTTTGGTGCAGGGAGGAAAATTAATCCTTTGTTAAGGGGAAGAAAAATATAGACTCCTAGAATGGAATAATACTAGTCTCTGGTCCAGCATCATGTGAATCAGAGTGAGCGGATGATGTGATATGGATTGAACTCGCTGTTTCCCCTGAACTTGGGCACGAAGACATGCAAGACGACTTGGTGAAAGCTCCCAGTCATCGCTGCCACATTAACAATGTAGGGAATCCCGAAAGGCCTTCTGAAGCTTTCACCGCCAGTGTCCATAATATGCCACCTACATTCCACCTTGCCTGTGTCTTTAATGTATCTCTACATGCGTATTATCAGATCCCGAGTGTTATCCATTTCGATCCTTATGTCTTCCTTTCTAAAATCTTCATAAAATGTTGCAGATCAAAGGAAACTAAAAACCCAATAGAAACAGAATTTTGGCTTATCGGACTGAAATGAAAAACCCATTGTAAACGAATTTTAAAAAAGAAAAATATGTTGAAGATAAATGCAACTGAAAGATTAAAATTGCTGAAGTAGGCGGATCTAACCTCCCTCGGTTGGATACAAGGATTAAATCTTTTAATTAACTGTCCACAGCTATCCTAAGAGGAAGTAACATTGGGTGTAATATTGGATGACAAATTCAACGAAAAGTTTGTATTTGCTGTGTCTCATCAGTATTTTTACTGGAACATTTGAGTAGCAATAAAAGTCTACAAATAGCTTATAAACACATATCATAAATAACCCCATCAATTTCTAAAACTTTACGCTTTATCCATGAACAAAGTTAAATCAATGAGGCAGAAAGTAACCATGGTCTAGCCGAGAAACTGTGTGGTTGTCCAAAATCACAGAATCGATCCCTTATTCTAAGCTCATAACACGTCCCATCCACACGTCTTCCCAAATTTCTTTATAAACTTTTAAATCCTTTGGAATAAATTGATTGGACTCCGCTGAGAGGCATGTTGTTGGAACGAAGCCCCTTCATTCAAAGATGCTTTGAATGAAACTTCTTTGGTCAAATCCTCCACATGTGTCTTCAAATGAAGGTGGTTCGTTCAAAGCAGCTCTGAACAAAGGGGCTTCATTCAAAGCTCTTTTTAAATTTTCATTACGCCTCAAGTTGGCCGCCATATGGGACTGAGTTATGTGCATTAACCATCAGGTTAGTTCATTTGAATAGTGAGCAATTATAATGGTTATGGTCATTATTTATGATTGATAACAGCCTAAACTAGTTATAACTGTCAGTCTCCTACCAATGACTATTATAGTAAATAAAATCCATCGTTAGGTTTAGTCCATAATATTAGAGAATTCATGGTGACAGTAATTAATGAAATATATTTACATATAAACAAATCAATGTCTTATTTAAATGTGATTTCATACCTATCTACTGTACATTTATATAATATTGTATACTGACAAAATCTACTTTATAATTCATAATTAATATACTTATCACTAAGAGAATTCATAAACCAAGTCTGAAGGAGTCAAAGTATAAGTCAAATTAAGCATTAATAAGTAACAAATCCAGTCATTAATTGATTTCACATAACAAAGGAGTACAATTGCACATCACAAATATGTCGTAAAATAATTTGTCGCTTAATTTCCATCCTTTTAATATAGGATACATAGGCAACAACCAATCATTAGATGGAGATGATTGCAATCAAATTAACTCATTACACTTCACCCTTTTTTTAGGTTTATATCTTTCACAAGCACATCTAGGATTTCAAGGCAAAAGATGTTCATGTGTGTGTGTGTGTGTGTGTGTGTGTGTGTGTGTGTGTGTGTGTGTGGAGATCATCGTGGTTTAGGATCACAAACAAAGAGAAAGGAAAGATAATCTCAAGTGACCATATAGGTAGTGTGCTCACTTATACATAGATCAATTCCAACTAGAAAGTCTGTATATAACGATGATATTAAATTGGTCCTATGGAATTGACCCAAATTAAATAGAACACAAGTTCCTTTACTGAGTGAATGACATGCCTACGTATCCTTGATTTCTACTTCTAGAACACATTAATAGTGAGATAGCCAACCATAATAGATAAGTATCATCATATCTTTATTAATTTCCATATCTATCATATGCCCTAATTAAATTTTAAGAATCAAGATTCAATTATCTAGAAATAGATGTATGCCTGAAAGGTATATCTATGAATATTAATTATATTTCAAATAAAAATCTCAATTATATTAATCTTACTTATTAATATAAATTAAGATAAAATATATGTTGGTGTAGGATATTTATTATTCTATTTACTTATTAAATCTATAAGCCCTACACATGTAGCTTCAGCTTACTCATGTGTGATAAGAGGTTAAGTGGGTGAGAGGGTGAGTTCCACCTAAAGTTCCACTTGGAGCTCAACCGAGTACCATTGTGAGTTGTCCTATGATTTCCAAAGTGAGTTACACTCAATCTCATAATGAGTTCTCCTGTGAGTTAACTCCCCCTACTCCTTTATAGTCCTCTTTACCAAGCTATTATAATAGAGTAGATAATTGGTAAGCAAGATAGTTTAATAAATTAGGCTATTATTGCACATCTTTTTGCATATTGATTAATACAAGTACGGTTATTGCTGTTGTAGAATTATTGTGTAATCACTCTACCAGATGATCACCTATTGGTTTATTATGACATGGTATCAGAGCTATAGGTTATAGTAATAAGCATCAAGTTATTTGTTTGATTTCTATTATGTATTCTTTGAATTAAATTAAGAAGAATTTGCATATTGCTTATACTGTGATTTACACATTCCTACATTGGTTGTTTGAAGAGTTTTTTTGTAGATTATCTTGACAAATTTAGAGGAAGGCTTGGTTTTTGTTAGGTTTCATCACATCTAAGCATATTTCACACAAGCTTTTGGGGACTCGTATCCCACTGTAAAACAAGAAAAGTGATCATGGAGATAGCGAATGAAAGCAATTCCAAATCAACTCCATCTATGAAAGGTTTTCTATTTGATGCAACCTTGGGCTAACCTGGTATTATGACAATGGGGTTTGAACTCCCAACCTTAGGCTATCCACATAAATTTTTGGTTTCAAACTTGCAACACTTTACATCTATAAAATATGAGGCCTTATTGTATTATTCCCTATACTTTTAAATATGAGCCTATTACGTGGTTCGATCCTTATCTTGTCTACTACAAAGTCTTCTACCATATCCCCCTAATCAAGATCTAAATAAACTGATTTACAAATACCAAATCCAAATACACTTTGACTCTTTCTCCATATGGTGACAATTAGATTTCAAATGACTTATGTGTAATGGACTAGCATGTGGATAATGATGTCTTTTTGCATACTACAAAGAGATACTACTTTTCTTATTCATTCTCAAGTATCTATTATTGACTCATGTCCTAAAAGGATTTTTTTTTGGATGTGCTCATGCCACAACCTCTCACTAGCCAGATCAGTGTCCCTCATCCCCCACTAACCTGCATGTCATTCCATAGCCTTTCTGTTCACTACTTGTCACCATTGAAACCTTGAATTGGGATCCCTCAACAAATAATGTGAAACACTTGCAAATCTACTCTTGATGGCATCCCAAAGTTGTTGAAAACATTGACCTATTGATGCCATTTTGAAACTATTGTAGGCATCCTAGTGATGTCCTCATCACCTCTAGGATATGCTTCAATCTAGATTTTTACTTCATTATTCTCATTACAACCTGTGAATACACATTGACAATGCCATACAACTCTTCTTGCATTTGACTCTGGAAGAGCTCATTGAGAATTCAACTCTAAACCTAAAATATTCCCTAAAAGGATTAAAAATTAAAGAATGTTTTCAATTTCATTTAAAATAACTTTATATATTTTTAATTAAAACCCCTTTAAAGATGTTTTTGGAGAAAAATACACATAGGGATGACTGGGCCAGGTGTTTTTTTACTTTAGTTGGCTTGAGGATATTTTTGGTTTCATGTCAATTTCAATGAATGGTTACACAACACGTTTGGTATTTCAATCTATTGTTCATTTAAATTTTTTATGCAAATTTAATCAAATAGGCCATTAATTACAAAAAATGTATTTTATTATAATGTTTGATTGATAACTCAGAATTGAGTGACATAATTTTTAAAACTGCATGATATTTCATCCTCTTTCTATTGGTCTACTTTTTTTTATTATAAAATACATTAAAATTATAATGTTCCATATTTAGGGGGTTCCTTGTTCTATGGTCCCTACTACTTTCTACATTGTATTTCATGAATCTATTATTCACATGTGGATGCATTTTATTCTATGTTTAAAATACCCATTCTGAACACGTATTATCCCACATCACTCAAACACTGGTTGTTCACTTGTAAGAATTATTGTCTATGCTCAACATCTCATTCATGAGAGTGTTTGAAGGATTCATTTTAGTCTATATTGTGTATTATTTTACTTCTTTGGTATCTTCTCATAGCTATGATGACTTCATTTGAGAGAATCCAAAGGAGGAAGGTTGATTCTATGCCATTGGTCCTTCTAGGTAAGGAAAATTATGCTTTATGGTGTGCTTATATATAATAATTTCTCACACATATGAATCATATTCCATTCTTATATTGATACATTCTTGCACCCACTTATCCTATTTGTTTCGATAAGTGGGATAATACTCATCACAAGGTCTTTTCCACCCTATTAATACATGTTTTCATGGGTCTTCATTTCCATGTGGAATATACAACATGTCCTTATATTGTTTGGAGATCTTAAAGTCTTTTTTGGAGATCCTACTATGACCTACATCAAACCTCCTCCTCTTCTTCCTATTGTCTCTTCTATGACTATTTTACTCTCCCCTCATTTTATTTGTTATGATGATACATACATGGTGGACAATTAATTTCCTTATATCGATCTCCCACTATAGGATTAGATTCTACCAAACCTTAATTGCCTCATTGAAGATTCTACATCCATTATTGTGCAAAATTTTGCTCTTATAGAGCCTTCACAGACTTGCATTTTGGATAAATTTGTTCATTTTAGTGATATTATACATATTGAGAGTATCGATGACACATCTATTCCTGTGGGCATTTATCTTTCAGATCTTAGTGCTTCATTTATAATTTAGTCTTTAGCTTTGACAGTTATTGAGCTTTACTCTCCTCTTCCCATGGACATTCTTTCAGTGAATGTTTTATGCCTATCTTATTTTTTGAATGTTCTTTCCCCTTCATTGTATGCTTCTTCATTACCATCTTCTATAGTTGGTCATGTAATAGCTAATTAGATTTTGGCACATTCGAGAATTAACATGGAGACATTAGAGCATTTTATAGAGATATACATCCTAATTCCTACTTGAATTCAACTTGACTGAGAATTTAATAGTTTGATAGCTCGTAGTTTCTTTCTTCCAAAAGAAAGAGATAGAATTTGTTACAAATCAACCTACTACAACATTTTTCATGTAGCATTATGTACTTACCTTCTCTCTCTTCTTGGTGGAGGCATATATCCTTCATATTTTATAGGATACTAGGATCATCACTATGTAGTTGGGTACTTCATCAGGCCTCATTGTCAGGACTCAATTTTATAGCCCACCTATATTATGCTTAAGGGAGCATAAAGATGAGGGTGTGGGGGAGGGGTGATGGGCATGTTGGAGTGGGGTTTTTTATTCCTACCTTATTTTCTTTATCTCTCTTTTGAAGATTTTTTTTACACTAGGTTTTCTCATTTTACTCTACTTTTTGATAATTATATTGTATATGAGTACCTCATTAGGCATTATTATTAGGACTTATTTTTTTATTTTCCACCCATCTAAGATACGCTTAAAGGGGGTGGGGGTGTTGTTGTAGGATATTTATTAATACATTTACTTAACAAAATGGATAATCACTACACATGTATCTTCAACTTACTTAGATGTGATAATAAGTTATGTCGGTGAGAGGGTGAGTTACACCTAGGGATATACCTAGAGCTCAACAAAGTACCACTATGAGTTCTCTTATAAGTTCCATAGTGAGTTACACTCAGTCCCATGGTGAATTCTCTTACGATTTAACTTCCCCTTTGGTGTAATTTGCAGTTGGGCTGTTTTGATCCTGACCTTGTAGAGTCCATAGTTTCAAGCTATTCAAAAACAAAAAAAAAAAAAAAAACAAATCCATCCTCAGCCTTGTGCTTCAATCCCAGCTTCTCAATGGCCTTCTTGATCACATTAACCGAATGAAGTAGTAGTACTTCTCTGCAGACAATGCATCTGTACAAACATTGCTGATAAGCTGTGAATTCACCTTACATATTGTGTCAAAACCAACATCAGTTTCAACAAACTGGTTCTTTAGGTCCCCATTTAATGTTATGGGAATGCCAATTACCTTTGTTTGGCATCCAGATTCTACAAACATTTCAGCTACCTAAGCGGCATCAATGTTCGATGTAACACCTCCAATAATAACAAGTCCATCCAAGTTTAAAGCTTGACATGAAGCTAATGCAGCATTAACTTACGGAGTTGTCCTTATCTAATCTTTTGTTCTCCCAAGTAGATCATATCCCCCTTGGTTACGATAAGGAATAAGTATGTCATCTTTGATCTCTAGTGTCTTCTGAGTGAACGGACCACCAACAAATCCATTCACAGTTTTGGGTTTGCATATCTATATTAAAGACTACCCTCTTCACATATAAGAAGTATAAACATTATTTGAGATATCTTATTAGCAAAACTCAGTCCGCACATCATGAACTTGGAATAAATACAGAAATCTTTGATACTGGCGTACGAAGAAAAACAAACTTATCTGCCAATCAAAATGGTATTCAAGCATCAGCCCCAAAGCCCTCAACCTTCTTCTTCTCAATCGATGTCGTCTTCTTCTTCCTCCGCAGGTGCATTATCCTCTATCAATGCACCGCCTTCATCCCAATTGTTTCCAATAGCATTTACATCTCTGGAAGAACTGTCTTCTCCAGCTCTCTCTATGGCTATTATGGTTTTATCGGCATTTGACGCATCACTTACACCCTTAAAAGATTCTCTTGTTTGGCAATCATCTCTCGGAATGGTATGTTTGTTTGAGTGGTTGACGATATCAGCATCTGAAGGTTTAGCAACAATTTCTCCCTTGACAGAACTATCTTTATATCCTGGGAGATGAACATTTAGAAATCCCCCATTCTTATCAGAAGCCTTGACACGTTTGACCAATGGCTCTACTTTATTCGCAGCTTCTTGGAATCCTACTTTCAACAAACCAGATTCACAGCTAATGTTTGTAGACTTTGATTCTTGCGTGTATTGCATCCATACACCATGGTTGACGCCTTTTATAATTTATTCTGATCCACAGTAGAATCTGTTGCCTCAGAATGAATTTATTTGGCCTGTAGAAGAATTACAAGAATGTCCCCTGACTGTTGCGTTACATCCATCGCTCAACAAAATTGGGCTCTTTGAAATCCTTTCTCATTCAATACAAACTCAGGATTTTAATTCTGATCCTCTTATGCAAACACTACATGGACTCTATATTTCCTTTTAAAACATTATACAAATTATTTCATATTCAGTTTGGCTCAAATTCACGAGTCTTGTTAGTCAATTCATTTAAAACTCCCAGCACTTAACGCCCAGCAGGATAAATGTGTTTTTATCTCATCCTACACACAACAGTTTCTTCTTTTTTTTTTTTGTGCCTCCTTGTTTTATTTCTCTCAACTCACACAGAATTGGAAGGCAGACAGAAAACAATACAAAAACAAATCCATGCAAGAAAACAACATACACTATATTTATTCATATTGTAGGGAGACATACATTTTGTGTTGTCTGTGCGTTGCCCATCTCTTTCCTCCTACGCCCCTGCTCTTCTCTCTTCTACATCCTTCTTTCTCTCCTCTTTTTCTTCTCCCTTTCTGCCTCCTTCTTCTACGTACCTCCCTTTCCAACTTGCATATCTTATCTTTTTTTTTTTTCAAGAATCTTTTCTAAGCCTCCACGCCAAACTTGGCCTTAGGCAAAACAACAAACAGTTTTTTAATAACAACAACATGCCCAGGTTGAAAGAATTTCAACCATTCCTTGATTTTCTCAACAGCCCACAATAATTGACCTTTTTACTTTTATTTATTTTTTTACAATTACCCCTCATTAAAAGCATATGGGAGGGAAAGTATAATATATTGAATTTGAATGCAGATGCTCCTGCATCACCCTTAATCCTTTATATTGTTCTTCACTAGGTTATTGTAATAGAGCAGATAATTGGTAAGCAACATAGTATGATACATCAAACAATTATTATATATTTTCTTACATATTTCTAAATATAAGAGGGCTCATTGTTACAGAATTCTTGTGTGCTCAACCTACCAGATGATCACCTATTAATCTATTTTGATAATATATTGGTGAACACAAACACATATCAAATACTAAAATCCTTAATTTTTATCCTATAGTTTTATTGAATATTAATAACTAAATTCATCAAAGAATATGTAATATATAATGTTCTTTCCAACATTTAATGAAACAAATTATTGAATAAAAAATAGTGAGGTTTTTGGTAGAAAATATCAATCTTCATGTGCAATGATGTCATTTAAAAAAATATTTTTTAATAAAATTTTCCTAAGTGAATTTCAAAATAGTTTCTCTAAGATTTAATTATTTAAAATCAAAACATATTTTGATATGATTTAGATCGCTTATCTATTTTAAAATAATATATTTTTCATACACTTCAATAGGTCTTCATGTGAAATAATTGGCCAACAATTAAATTTGTTTTTCCAAAAGGAAATCTAGGATGGATCTGAGAACTCATTCTTTTATTATTATGACATTGAATAATTTTTAACTTAACTAATTTTAATGACTATGGAAGATTGATTATGTGATTCCCAAGTCATTTTATATATTAATTGAAAATTAGATCATTTTTACTAGCAACGCTCCTTATATGCGCTTAGGACGCCTTTTAACACGACTCAATATCTCTTTGTAGTGAATAATAGTATTACTTGAAATAATTTGAGTTGTATTTACAAATCAAGAATCACAAATAATAGAATAATGAACTATTATATTTCCGAAATCTACCACATGAATTCCAAGTTGACATATATTTTTCAAAGTAATATTTACAACTGATTTTTGATCTTCTTAATTAATCATATCAATATTAGGTGCTTTGCTTAGGCAAGGAATTCCACAAATATGAGGCCATTCATACCTAAAAACAATATCTATTTATTTGGTAATATATAGAAGAAAGTGTTTTTGAACAATTAAAGGTGAGATGGAGAAATTCATTGCATACATTTACCAAGTATATTTTTAATCGAAGATTTATAATACCTTCTCTTTAAATAATATATTATATAATTTGTTTATTATATAAATTATTGTAATATATTGATTAGATAAATTATTTTTTATGTTAGATATATGATAGTAAAGTTAAATGTTAGATTTCTTTGTAGTGTAATTTGTAGTCGAATCTTTGATAAGGGATGTGAGTGGTGACATTTTATAGATTCCTCTTTGAGAGGTTTGGGAGTAGTGCCCCCGATATAAAAAATCAAGGATTTTAACCTCTATTTATAGGAAGTTAGATTCTACCAAATTTTATTTTTTTGAAAGAAAGTCTTAATGATATTTTTTCACTATATTTTTAGAAGGAGGAATCCAAACAATACTTTAAAAATTAGATATATTTATCTTTGTGCAGTTCATATATAATCTACAACAAATATATATGTAATATATTCATCTTGTATTAATAAAAAATATGATATTTTATACTATAAATATTTTCTTATTTGTGCTAAAATTTTATTACACAATGTTATTATTTTGTTGCATAAACATTGAATTGAATTATATCTATTATTATAAATTTATATTTTATTTATTGATTATTTATTACTGTGAAGCAACTAGTTTTCTAACATTTTTTTATTTAGTGTCAATATTTCAAACACTTAAAAATATTAAAATTATTAAAATCAAACCATTATGTATAATGTATTCAAATAATTTATCGTAAGGCATTGCATTAAGTCATTCTCGAAAATCCATAATGGTAGTTGGTAATTTTTAATGTATATCTTTGTTAAAATTTTGATAACTATTCCTCATGTGAGATGTCATATCATTATATTCAGTAAAAATAGCAAAATCTTGAATGAACTAAAAAGATTTGATCACGATAACACATGAATTGAAGTACATATTTATGAATCTAAATATTTTTTTGAAGAAAGTTAGTTTGAACAGAGCTTGTATTATGTGGAATAAATTAGGAAATGCATTATTCGACTACCTTTTGTATTGTCTTCATTAAAAGAGATGTGTCAAGTGTTAGTCATGGAATAACACATTACTTGGTCATTAGATTCCAAATATTATTGTATTTCTTTAATTTGTGTTCTTGTATTTTCTAGAATAAGAACAAAAGAGGAAGGTGTTTGTGTTGTATACTCATACAATAAAGCTTTTGGTCCATTCAATGTAACACATTGCCTCCACTCATCGCAAAATATAACCAATTTTTGGTGTGTATATATAAGTTGTATGTCAAAAATGATCATAATCAGTTTACGAGAAAATATCATTTATCACAATGGCTTAGCATTATCTCAATAAGAATATATAAAGGGTTTCTGGAAACTTGTGTCACAAACATCAATAGGTGATCTTTTGGTTTTGACTTTCGAAAGGCATAATAGAATCCGTCATACTTGACAAATGAATATGGATTCGTAAATTCACCATATTCAAAAAGGACTATTCCATTGATCATTCTTTGTCTTAACATGATAATTGTATATGTGTTGTAGTAACACTTTCATTTATGAGACACAATGGAATAAAATGATCTCTCCGTGAGTTATAAACAAATATTATATTTAGTGGTTAGTAAAAAGCCTCAGGAATTTAAAAGTATTAAGTCAATAACTGAACTGATGCTTTATGTTCAATCTTAATATAATATAATCAAGAGTTTGGTATCCATAGATATAAAGTTATATATTATTCTAATGTAAGAACTAAACATAGTATCACTCTCAACAAAATAAATTCTAATCATAGTTAAATTATATCTAAAGGTTAATAAAGTTTAACATATTCTTTTTAAGTCTATTACTTTCCAATCACATAGAAATAAAAAGATCACAATTATGTTCATCATATTCGAGGTGGTTTTATATTCTTCCTTCGAATGTTATAATAGTGATACTACCGAAATTATTTCTAAAAGTCTCAAATGGAAATGGTAAAACAAATACATGTTTCAGAATCATTAAGAATTTTCTCTAATTTAGAGAGAGTAAAAAAGTACCATCTTTAAAATTTAATAGTCTAATATTAAATGTCAACTTCATTACTTAAGCCTATCATAAAGAATTCTAAACCTCATTGTTTCTTCAATTACCTAGTCCAAGGCACTAGTTAGCAATACTCTGTAAGAAAACAGTGAAAGAATAAAATCAAAAATAAAACATTCTTTCTGTCAGGGAAGTGATAATTGTAATATCTATGTTATCCACTTTCAAATCATGATATGGTTTTTGGATCCAAAATATGAGAAGAAGGTGAACAATATGTTTATCCTATTTTACGTTTTGAATTTCCTTCCCTAACCTTTATCCAATGTATATTATACAACTAATATTGAGGCAATGACTTTCAAAATTTAAATGAAGGCCTATTTAATTATTATTCTAATTATTGATGTTTTCTTAGGAAGATGTATCCATGAGTATAATTTATCGTATGACACTTCTAGGACTTAATTATCCCCCAAATCCTCTTTGAGTTATTATTGCTTATGAATTGCAAATTTCATATTTTGTTTACATACTAGAATAATATTTTTTTTAATTAAACAAAGAAAGTAATTGCAACACATAGTAAACATATTCAATGATTCATTTTATCTTTTTTTTTCTCATAATAATTATTAAATTTAGCAAAAAAAAAAAAAAATTTAGCCAAATAAGTATTCACGCATATAAATAATACAACTATTTCACATATAACTATACATATTAAAAAGAATTGATATTCACCTTTCTTTATAGAAATATCTTAGAAAAGATCATTCTCAAAACAATGCATTACTAAGAATAAATCATTTAAATAATAAGTCTTCGAGTAGATATAATTCTCATGGTTAATAAACCTAAATATTGTTACTAGAATACTACCGTGGTCCATTATCTCATGTAGCACAAAATGGATCACCAAACCAAATTAAAGAATAGGACATATAACAATATATTTTATGAAGGGTATATTGTTTCCATCAGCACATTCAACGACCAGAGGTAGTTGACCATGATACAATCATTATTTTATTCTTCTATTATTTCCATTCATTATTTTCCTACACTACCAACCAGATACATGTTATATCAACAAAGGAATGGCATTATTTTCTCTTAATAGTATTATATCAATGTCACCAACAAAATTGAATGAAAGAAATATTCTTATCACATATTATGCAAATATATTAATTTGAGCATAAGTCATTTGACAATGACTACATGCCAAATATATAGTTTATGCATAGGGCCTTACAATCTTGTACATAATTTTAATAAAAGACGTATATTGATTAAACAAATTGGAATCAATATTAACAAAACACATGAGATAAATAAAATATTTTTTTTACATTCACACAAAGCTACTAAAATGAGATTATGTTATCTAACAATGATTGAATGTCTAACATCTAATCTACACAAACTATGTTAATAAATCAACATAATATTTAAAATTCGCAACCTATTTATATATAAACTTTGCTAAGAACTATAAACCATTCAAAAAAATAATAATAATTCTATATTATCAACAACAACAACAACAACAATAATAATATTTGTATTATTTTTGAGAACATATCTTATATTGATCTAATGTTAACCATAACAACTTTCTAATAAATTTTAAAAAAAAAATTACCAAAAATACAATTTATACAATAAAACTCTACATAATTTTGTTCTATGAACCAACTAATATACATACATTCATATACACATAAATATATATCTATAGACCCAAAATGTGAGAAAAACAAAATATTTTCCATTCACATAAAAACATGAAATCGACATTAACTCACTTGAAATGAATTCGAACCTAACAACATATTGTTTCTTGAACTCATTTCAATTTGTATAGAGCTGCGTTTCTTTTTCTTGAATTCGTATATTGTTTCTTATGGTGAAGGTTTGCATGAAGAGAGATGCAAAAGAACTAGGTCAATTTAACGTAGTAATGCCATCTATCTACTTACAATTAATTTTTTTTATTTTTGTAAAACAAATTTCAATTAAACCAAAGAAAAAAAAAAATTGCGGTTAGATAAGCATCTACGTTTATTTGAAGTGGTCTATCAAGGTAGTCTTGTTGTGCAGGAGAGACTATAGAAACTGTCAACAATATGAAATGAACGGTAATATTATGTATTGTAAGCCGGCTATGCTAATTTTAAAAAGGACAAAACACACCTAAAGATGAATAAAATATTGGTTATGTAAGCAATTTATTTTGTGAATGAGTCCTTACGCGTTTCACAGTTGATCGCTTCAGTTACAATTTATAATGTTAAACGATGTGAATATATACCGAGTCAAAATGAAGATGAATTAATTATTAGGGAGTTGGTCAAGTCTGAGCAATATAAAGCATGGCTAATCGCATGATTTACATTACCTTTGGCTTTTTTATGTTGATCTGTTGTCAGAGCGAGCATGTCATGGGAGGTGATCGCGATCGCTTGCAAGATTTCTGCGTTGCAAACCAACAAAGCAAAGGTGAAATTTTATAATCATTATATTACTGTTTGTGCTATCTATCTATGTATGCAGGTGGCTTACTAACAGCTTTATTAAACAGTTTTGGTGAACGGGTTTACGTGCAAAGACCCAAACACGGTTTCAGGAGAGGATTTCTTCTTTGCGGGTCTGGGGAAGCCGGGGAAGACAAACAATGCCGTGGGCTCCAACGTAACGGCGGGGAACGATCGACAGATAGGTGACCTCAACACACTGGCAATATCGTTGGTCCGCATAGACTATGCAGTTGGTGGAATAAATCCTCCTCACACTCACCCAAGAGCCACAGCAGTTGTTTTTCTAATGGAGGGCAAGATTCTTGTGGGGTTTATTGATACTAACAATAAATTTTTCAGCAAAACATTGGAGAAGGGAGATGTGTTTGTGTTTCCCAAGGCGTTGGTGCATTTCCAGCAAAACGTGGGGCATGAAAATGCAGTGGTTATAGCTGCATTGAACTGCCAGCTTCCGGGAGTTCAGACCATCGCCAATTCTCTGTTTGCAGTAAATCCACCTCTGCCCGATTCCGTCTTAAGCAAAGCATTCCAGATCAGCCAAAATGTTGTGGATTACATTCAAGCCAAGTAATGCTTTGGAGTTATCAATACTAAATTTGGCGGAGGGACGACCATCTTTAATGTATCTCAGAAGCTTTTCTTCCTCGACGTGATAACTCCAAATCTGACATTGTTATAATTTTCTTTTAAACATAGTTTAATTCAAAATTTATTTCGCTAATAATTGTATCCTCTTTTATTTTCTTTCTTATTCTTTTCAGAAAAATTGTTATTATTGAAAATGATGTTTATTTTGTCCCCAAAAGTAATTTTCGGGGGTTTTTATTTAGATAAAATTCATTATAAGCCAACTAAAATGTAAATAATTTCCTCTTCTAATTATTATTTATATTTATATTTATATTTATTTATTTATTTTAACATTAAAAAAATATATAATCCATTTATCATATTGTTTCAATGGTATAATATACTTTATTATTATAAATAAGTGATGATTTGTGTTTATAAATAATTTAAAATTAATAACTAAAATAAATATATATTATATTATATTGTTTGTTTTATTTTTAATGGTTGTATGTGAGAGGTGTAATGTAAAAGGTGATAAAACGATAGAAACAAAGACTAATTCAATTAAGTTAGAATTGTTACAAGGACATGTAGCCTTTACTCTTATTTTCTCCTAATGTATGTATATTACATATTGTATTCTTACATACCAATCAAAATAGAAAGAAGGTAAAGTACAAAGGTCTCTAAGGGATCACACTCCTAATATTGAAGAAAAAGTTACTTATTCATGTTCAATAGTACCAATATCAATTGTTATGTTTCACAATATTAGTTCATGTGACATATCTATTAGCAGAGGATATGCCATTTTCAATGGAATCTATTTAAGTTGCTCTTAACTATGGGATAAATCAACACATGTTGAGGATTATTAACATCCTATGTTAGACCTATATATTTTTTCATAAAAGCAACGAAACACATTGATAATTTAGGATGTTTATTTCCAATTTTATAAACTATAACATGAATTTCATCGAAATACCTTTTGGTGCGCAAAATATCAATGCCAAAATATAAAGAGTTACTTTTGAATTAAATGTAAGTGTTATTTTTTGGTATAGATTATGATTACCTATACCAAAAGTACTTTGAACCATCATTTTCAATGGAATATTTTACATCACACTAAGTGTACTCGTTCATTATAAAATCAATACATACATGTTATTATGCAAATAATGCACCTAAAGTGGATAAACTAGGAGAATGGGATTGATAAATTTGCCTAGATAATATATTTATTTCTATAAAGTAAGCGCATTATTCTTGTAAGAAATCCTAAATGTCACTATCATTCTAGTTATGATATTAATAGGATTCATGACGATCGATAAAATAAAGCTGATTAAGTGAATATCGTTTTAGAGTATAGTTATCACAAAATGTGAAACCATCCTTCTTTATGAAGTATGCTATGGATAGCAGAAGGGTCACTTCCAAACCTGAGGCTATGAAATGTGTTAGAAAGATGAGACCATTTACGTTTCTTACCATCAGGATTCAGCATTCCATCTTTAATGCCACCTACAGCTTCAACCTCTAGATCATCGATTTTATCCATCCCAGACATCAAAGAATATGGTGCATAACGCGAAGATGCATTTCTATCAAATCAATGATCTGGAGGTTCAATATGTAGGTGGTGTTAGAGATGGAATGCTGAATCATGATGGTAAGAAACATAAACGATCTTTATCTTTCGTATACATTGCTTAGCCTCATGTTTGGAAGTGACCCTTCAGCTATTCGTTGCATCCTTCAGAAAGGAGGATGGTTTCACATTTTAACGTAGCCACAAGCTTCTGCACATTACAGTTTGTCAGAGTCACCTGGGAAAACTTCAAAGCACTGTCGGTCGTGTTGCACAGCTTATTATTCTGTATCATTATCGCTGAAAGAATATCAACAAGATGATAAGAATTTGGCATCTACTGAAGATATCATGGCGAAGGTAGCATTCGTTTCAAGAAATATCATGGAGGTTGAAGTTTTAAATGGAGATATTAGTTTGCATGGAGATATTGTTTCTGCGTTTTCCCTTGATTTCAGCCCATTCTTGGAGTCAGATACACCGACTGCTGCAACTCAAATTAATAATTGTATCCTTAGTTCGATTTTATATATTGTTGGCAACTGTGTTAATAATATATAAAATGAAAGCATTAAATCGACGGATGAGCTGAGATTAAATCCTCCTATGGTGGGGGAAACTACTAATATTAAGGATAGTACTGGTGATATCAATTTTAACAACATTTCAATTAATCTCACACACGCCAATACTAATATTGATATTATTTATAATTTTAATATTAATACTATTACTAATATTAATAATAATATTGATATTAATAAAATTATCAAAAATTGCAATAACTTCAAAAATTTTAACAAGATTAAACACTACATCGATTACAATAACAATAACAATAACAATCTGATAATAACATTAATTTAAATATTAATAATGATAGTCATTATGGAAATATATATAATTGTAGGTCAAACAATCTTCCTTCTAAAACAAAAGTAAAATTTTGTTCTAAAGCTCCGCACACCTATGACATTATTCATGACTGGTAAAATAAATTAGTTGTCAATATTTGTGACCACTTATTAAATAAACCTTCTTTCAACTTATTAAAAAGAAGATTAAGATTTGCTATTACCCCTCGGAACATACTTAAATGACATTGTATTATAGGAATAGATAGTGCTCTTAAAAACCTTCCTTTAAACATAGTGGAAGAAATAAGACAAGATTACAAGATACCATTACGTAAAGCTAAACCACCTTCATGTAACATTTCCAAAGAAGAATGGGGAGCTTTTAAAGCCTTGAAAAACAATAAAGATATAATTATCTTCAAAGTTGATAAGGGGAATGCTATACTGGTCCTTAACCATAGGGACTATGATTACTAAAATGATGGATCACCTTTCCAATAGTGGAAGCTATAGGAAGCTTGAACGTAACCCAGTTTGCATCATTATTAAGAATGTCACTAAAGTTATCAAATCTTCTTCCTTTGATGATTTAATTGAAAATAAGTTGATAGCCAATAAAGAAGTTACACCTTAGATATATGGTGCTTCAAAAATTCATAAAGCAGGAGTTCTATTGAGACTTATTGTTGATAAAACTGACTCACTGACTTATAATCTTGCAGTGTTCTTAGCCAATACACTTCAACAACTAATAGGAAAAAAATCCTCTTTTATTCATGACTTAGGTGACTTCGTGGAATTTATCGAGGATAAAAAGGTGGAATATAATGAGCTATTAGTAAGTTTTGATGTGATATCACTCTACAACAAGGTTCCCATTATTCAATTAGCATATGTGGTCTATAATATTACTAACATAGAAACTTTTAATCTTGTTGCTTTATGTCTAAACTCAAACTTTTTAACTTTTAAAAGTATTAATTGTGAATAATGTGAAGGCATAGAAATGGGCTCTCCTCTATCCCCTGTGGTTGCCAACCTCTTTATGGAAAAAATTAAAGATTTTGCACTTCAATCTTTTCTATTTAAGCCTAAATAGTGGAAAAGATATGTTAGTGACACTAGCTTATGTCAGCAAAATAGCTTGGATAAATTGAAGGATTTCTATTCCCACTTTAATACTCTATTTCCTAGCATGTAATTCACAAAAGAAATTGAGATAGATAACTAACTACCTTTTTTACATGTTCTCATGCTTAAGAAGGAATATGGTTCATTAGCTAGAAAGGTTTATAGGAAAGGCACACACAAACCTTTACCTACATGCCATCTCCCATCATCATCTTGCTAAAAAAGTAGGGGTTGTAAAGATTAGGGCCTTTAAAATTTGTGATAAAGAGAATATTGATCATGGAATCCATCACCTTAATAAAGTTTTTAAGTTGAATGGTTACTTAGGAAGGAAAATAGCTAAGGCTATCAAGCAGGTTAAAGATAATTTTAATATATATATAGATGAGGAGTCTTTTACAGATGGAACTATAGATTATATACCATATATCAAAGGCATTTCTAATAAATTAAATAAAATTCCCCAATGCTAGAATAATCAATCCACTTTCCTTCTCATCAATAAGTTATACATGATGTTAGGGTCAGATAAAGATAAATTAGACCCAAACCTTTAGAGTGGTGTCTACAAAGTTGAATGTTCATGCAGTGTTCTGTACATAAGGGAGACAGCTAGGTTGGTTAAAACTAGAATTAAAGAACATTTAGCTAATATTTGTCTTGAAAGAAAACTAAAGTATGCCCTTGTTGAACACTCGTTTAGGTAAAAACATGGCATCAATATTGAGCAAGCCAAGATTATAGTAGTAGAAGATCACTACCACAAGCATATGTTAAGGGAAATAATAAAAATTTCAAAACACCCTAATAATTTAAATAGAGACGAGCGATTAGAGGTTAGTCATGTGTGGAAATGTGTAGTTTATATAAATTAATGTTTTTTCTTACATTGAGTGTAGGAGGTTAATTTTATTTTAGGGATGGTAAGGGAGCTCTCTTATTATTTTTAATTTTTTAAGATTTCCTATTTAAGGTTCTCGGTCTAATTTATTCTAATTAATTTATGTTTTACTCTGAATAAAAAATTTATAACCTCATTACTATTACAACTAAATTTAAAATTTGGAATTTAATTGGTTTGCATTTATAAAATTCTTTAAAATTCCATAAAGTATTTAGATTTTAATAATAAATTTGTGAATTTGAAATAGTATGATCTTGTAAATCTAAAACTTTCTATCTTTACTTATTTTTATTTTTTGTTTTAGAATCTAAATTTAATGGTTACTTGGTTCTTTTTAGGCATTTTTTTAATGGCTATTTTTTATTCATTTTTTTAAGAATCAAAACTCTATTGTTCCAACATATTTTTCTTTCCTAATGAAGGATCACAATAGTTGATTTGAAATGCATTGATCATCAAAACATGACATAATTTCTTCCAAAAATTATTTTTATCAATAAAAATTGTGTATTCTATAGATAATACATGTAAAGTGGATAGACTAGAACTATGGGATTTATAAATTTATCTAGATTATATATTTATATATATAATGTAAATGCATTTTTCTTATGAGCAATTTAAAATTTCATTATCATTATCATTATGATGTTAATAAATTCATGATGATCAATGAAATCTAGTTTATTAAGTGAATATCTTTCTTAAAGTATAGCTATGACAAAAGTTTATGTTCATAAAATTATTAAAATTTATGGTGAACAAAGTCATGTAAAAATTTTACATCTAAAATGAATTAATTATAAATTTTTTAAGGTAAGGATGCCATGGATGGTAGTAATTTCTCATGCTTTCTAGTTTTCAACAATTGTTGTCATTACAGTGGCCAATGTCCATATTTGTTTTTTACATTCTCCTTTAAAAATGAACTTACCTCAAATAAAATAATGCACAAGTAGTGTAAACTTTAAAATGAATCTCAAGGAACCTAGTGAGGACATGATCATTGACTAGCACTAGTTCTTTTTTCCATTTTTAACCATAAAATATTTTGTCATATGGCCAATATAAGGTTGCTTTTGTAGGTGACAAAAAATTAAATTAAGAGGGATGATCCAATTATGTATTGATAAAAATTAAATGATGAACCATTTTATTTATTATTCCTTCTTATTATGAGTCCCTCTCTCTTATGTAGTCTCTATCAAATCATCTTTTCAAACTACTCAATGACTCTATAGCCCAACCAACTATTACCACATGTATAATAAATCCTTGTTTACCTTTGAACTTTTCTCATTTCTAATCATAATTAGTTTTGGTTAAATCATTCTATAATGTGATCTTGGCATTTCATTAGTTAAATAAAAGTGCCATGACAACTAAATTCCATCTTCGGTCAAGTTTTTAATAAGTTCTAGTCGGTCTTTGTATTTAAAGTTAGTCATAAAAAATTTAGGAGAGTTACTCTCTTTGAATTTTTGTTTTTGTGAAAATATATAATGAATAATATCCTCACATACACTATCCTTTGGGATATGTGATATCATCTATTAGGTTGAGTTATTAATTCCCTTACATAGAATGTCCATTGACATATGCCAACATTATGATGGTTTGAAGATCTAGTATTTTATCAAAGATTTATTGTCTCTCAGTTGATCAAGTTACATTCAAATTTAAGACTTCATTTATCAATGGATAAGATACTTGCCTACAAAATTAGAGTCTATGTTATTTTTATCCCTCATCGTTTGAAATGATAATCAGATCCAATTCTTGTCACAATTTTTAAAAATTAAAAAAATAGAAAACTTTGAATCTATCTTTGGCTAATTTTAGTTTGGATATAAAGTTTTGAGTTTAAAAAATAAATTGGAAATCAATTAATTAACTTTTATTTACTAATTAATTTAATTTAAAGTCAAATTTGTGAGAAAAATGTCTTATTTTCCAAATTGTATAAATGCCCTTTGAAGTTCTTGTGCCATGTAAATAGTTTTCAGCTTATCCCGCAACTATGCTTATTAAGATGTGCAAGTGATTTTTATTTTTCATAGTTGCATAGTCATGTAAATTAGGAGTCTTTATTTTTTATAAGTTTCAAGACTCATTTACATGACTTGGTGAAGTATCCATGACAATTACATGATAGTGGGAATGTAAAAGTGAATTTCATATTTTAATTAAAATAATTAAAAATTATTTTAATTAAATTTATCATTTTTTTATTTTGTAAATCCACTACATGCAAACGTTGAAAAAAAAATTGCACACCTTGAAAAAGTGTTTAAGCAATTTAGTGTAACTCTAGAAAAAATAAAAATCACTTGCACATCATAAAAAGTTTTCACTCATGTAAATGAGTCTTGAAACTTCTAAAAAATATGCAATTAAAATATTCCTTTCCACTTCCATGCATATAATATTTATTTCTCCCCACACCATTCACATGCCATAAATATTTCTCTAGTTCATGTTAAAATAAAATTTATTCTCTTTCAGACCTTTCAAATACATTCTACTTGATTCAACTATGTAAAATATTCCAATGACTTTGCATAGACTTAATTATCACTAGGTCAAAGATAATTTTATGTGCTTATTTCAAGAGGAAACCATATGGCACCATACAAAATGGAAGGAGATAACAAATGAAGCAAATTAATATTTTTTTTTGTTTTCATACAAAATAATATAGTACCATATCAATTGGATAGAGGAGAGATATGGTTTTAATAAAAAGAATAATGAACTAGTTCATTTTATTATATCTACTCACCAAGAAAGAATTGTATAACTATATGGAACTAGGAATGCATGAATATTGTTAAATATAATAATTTAAAAAAAAAATTAAATTAAAAAAAAAAACATCTTCTTTGTAAAAAAATGTAAAACACCACAATAGTTGGATGAAGGTGAAAAGCAAATAAAACAACAAATTAGATTTTTTTTTTCTTGCATGAGTGTTGTGTATAACATAAATGTGATACGAGAGGTAAAAAATCAAAAAAGAAAGTAACGGATTAAATTTCCTTTTGTTTCTACTTGTAAAAAGGAGTTGTACAATGTCAAATCCTAGGGGAAATCAATAGACCAATTAAAAAATTAAAATCATTTTATCTATGTGGTTTCATGGGGAAGATGTACGGTCTAAGGAGAGGGGCACTTGTATAAAATTAAAAAAAGGAACATAATCTTTTTTGTTTGTTTGCAGTCACCAAGTGAGGTCATATGACCATGTCATATGGATAAAAAGACATAAAAGAGAAAAATAATGATTGAATTTTATTTTATTTGCCTATTGTAATTATAAGACACTCTATGGGAAGTGATATTCATAAATGAAAAAATCAACAAAGATATAAAATTTTCAAATTAATTTATTTTATTCTTTCATACAGGAAGTTGTGAATTACAATAAAACTTCTCCTTACCATGTTGATGAAGAAAGATAATAAACAGGGGGTGAAATTCATCGAATGAGATTAAAGAAGCATTGAATCAAATTCATTCCAAATTAGTGTTTAATTTTTCTCCAAGTCATTTTTGCAAGTGCTTCTCATGCTTCTTCATGAATATGTTATGGCCTCATAAAAAAGGTGACAATAAAGCAAAGCAAATTTACACAGCCAAAGCTCTAAGTGTAATTTCTAAGTGTAATTAAATAACTTATTTTGTTTTAAGTTATTTTATTTTTTCAAAATCTTTAAATAAAATGTCATTATGTAAATACCTCCTAATTGTCAATTTTTCTTCAAAATTATTATCTTCATCAATTACTTCAAAAAATCCAACCCCAAACAAAGACAAATTATGAATTACAAGTTTCAACGAGTAATGTCTCTTTCACCATTGGAATCAAATGTGGAGATCATTTATGTTACCAACCTAGGTCGTATTGACATAGACAAATTTTTGGAGAGAATGAATATAGTACCCAAAATTGACTTTGGTTAATATATGTTTTACAACGTATTGGCACAAATTGTAGCCTTTTCAGTTTCAGTGAAATATTATGAATTGGTTTTGTTCATGGTAGACTACTATAATTAAAAAACAATGGAAGTGAGAGATCCATGAGGTGAATCAGTGACAAACTTAGTTTTGTATCATATAGGTAATATGTTGCATTTTCTAGATAGAGAGTCTTTTATGTATTTAACTCCTGATTCCTTTAAAAATATTTGAGATGATAATATCTCATATGTTAAACAAGTTAATAATGAATTTTTGATCAAACCAAATCACTCTTCTACATGAATCCAAAAGAATCTTGCAAGATCTAAATTCAAGAATGAGATAAATGACATAATAACATTATTTCCCAAAACAGTGGGGAGTGCAATAGCTAAAAAATTCCATACATGGATTTATAGGTTCATTTTGATCATTCATAGGATTAGGAAATATTTTATTTAGGGACAACTAATTAGTAATGCATTTTATAAAAAACTAATAGAGATAAAGGTCATATCAAAATTTTATATGACTTCCTATATTGTCTACATTTTTGCTAATCAAAAATATTTTGATGAATTACATATGGTGGATGACTTATAAGAAATAAAATATTATGATTTATATCCTTAACAATCAAGGAAAGAAAACACTCAAAACTTCAGGAGGGTAAATGGTTATTTCCTTCACTTAATCTTTCATTAATTCAAAAAAACAACTTTTTAACACAAATATATCAATGGTGGCTACAACATAAATAGTTAGGTGAAGAAATTTATTCAAAAAATTATATACTTTTATCTTTTTGAGGATCAATGGATATGAAATAACTTTATACATTCTTCCATGATATGTCAATGATAAGTGAGCATTAATGGAGCTAATGAGATAACTTGTTGAAACACATAAGTTTTTGATAGGCAAATATAGAGTAGGGGCCAAATTTTTAATTTCTATTGGTAGGTACACTTGTCCATAATTAATGAAACATAAAATAGTGGAGAAATATATGTTCCATTTAAATCTCAAAACTTTTAAAACTAAGTTTACATTTGATATAAGGTTTTTAATTGAACATAATCTTGGTCCTTCATTTCAACATCTCTCACACTTTCAAGATTATTAGATGGATTGTAATGATAAAAAAATGGTCATAATCAAGAACTATTCATGTTTTACCATAAAACATATAGTCAAATTTTGTATAGCAAAATACCAAAATAATTTAGACATGATGAAGTCAAGTTGGGTGCCATTTTTTAAGAGGACGGTATTCTGAAAAAACCACTATCTATAATTTGTAGGAATAAGAAAGAATATACTTCCCCTAGAATTAGATAAGGGAAATGATTTAAAGGACTTTCAAGTAATTAAGGATTGAAGGAATTGATGTTTGGAATATTAATTTCCTTACACCTTGTAGGGAAGATGAATTTCATAGTTTTTATAAACAACATGTTGAAACATAGAAAACAAATGAAGCCAGTCTCAGTAGATAAATTATAATGATAGAAGAAGAAAAATAATTAGAAACTATATGTAATGATATTCTACCACCAAGGGTTCTAAATCTCAAGATAAAAAGGTTAGGTGAAAATCTCTCCTCTTCTCCTAATTCTTCAATTTCTCAAGAAATACCTGTTGATAGCTTCCCACAGTCCCAAGAGCTTATAGATAATACAAATTAGTAATTTCTTACTTATAATGACATATTAATCCCTATATCATCTATTTCCCCACCACAATAAGTCACTCATATTTATTCTTATCCCTTATATCCTGAAATGCCTATTATTTCCTCTTCAAAAACTCTAATTGATGTAGTTAAAAATAAAAACAAGGTGAAACATATTTTCAAGGTATCATAATTGAAAGAACATCTTCTTCTATTATAGTAATTTTGGACACATAAATCTCATCTTTTGTTTCTCATCCTTCTTTAATCACACCAACATCAAATTGGTTGTCCACAGTGGTAAAGAAAACAATAAAAATTATTGAACTTAAGGAGATTGTTTTTTGTACTCTGATAATTCCAACTCATTTTTCAAAAAGATAAAGAAAATCAAGAATTATCTCACACATGTTAATAGATGAAATTGGATAAAAATATGTAGAGGTGGCAATTCTTATAGCTGAAAAAGATAAATCAAATATCAATGTTCAGGACTATTAGTTATAAAGAGTTCATTTGGGGAAATCTACTGAAGAAGGGATAAAAGAAGATATGTATCTAGCAATTGACCCTATTTCTAATAAAATGAACAAGGATAAAGCAATGAAAGATGAATTAAAATAAAAATTGGAGCAGTTGGATTTAGTAATACAGAGGTTGATTAGACAATTATTCCATCAAATATTCATGTTGAAACATTAGATACAATAAAAGAAATAAACCAAATAGGTAGTACAATAAAAGATTGGATTTAAAAAATCACTAATCAAGAGTTTCAACAATTCTCATTTAGTTGATAATGGTTTTTGAAATCCAATCATTATGTGAATAGGTAATAAAAGAAATAAAACGAGTATACAGAGAAAATATAGAATTAGGAAGCTTTCATCCCTAAATTGATTGATTCTAAAAATTTCCCTCTCATAATCTTATTGATGGAGTCATCTAAAAATAAAAAGTTAGTTATTATATTGAGTTTATCTAGACCAAAAAATTTAGAATCTAATCACTTAAATAATGCATCAAAATGTTTAATAGTACAAGGTCACTTTGGAATGGCATAATATATAAATTGATGTAGAAGTTAAAAAGTTGAAATGCCATGTTATCAATGACAGGGAAAAGAATGGAGATCCTATTTTAGTAGAATCCATGGTTGAATAATTAAAAAATTATATTTAGGAAGCTGTGAATTCCATATCTTTATTTTATTATGAAATACTTGATCAATTGGTCAATTACCAAGTCAATGTAAATAATCTTGATTTGATTGTAAAAGAAACTTTAAAACAAGTTTCATAAAATTAGATTCTTAAATTGTTCAATGAATATTGCATACATGTATACATATGGTCTTGACAAAGATTTGATAAGTATATTTCCCTAGTGATTTAACACTTTCTAAAATAAAATGAGTTATCAATAAAATAATTAAAATATTGAGGTCTCTTTCAACATTAGTAAGCACTGATAGCAGCTTAATCAAATTCCGATTGATCTTTTGATGTCAATGTTTTATTCTCACACATATTTTTTCAACTAGATTGTATTATCACATTGCATTTCCCTTTTCAAATGTATGTTTTTACTCTTAAAAATTGTGTCTCTTGTCAATTTTCCAACTTAGTTCTTCAAGTTGTGCAAATTGATGATATACTTCTGTAAATAGTGTAAAAATGTCAAAACACATTTACACCCTTTCAAGTTGTAATTTTCTATTCATATTTTTATAACTTTGTAAAAAGGAAAAAAGGTGGTTATGCATAATAGTCAGCTATTTTAGCCTATAAATACAAGTTAAATCATCATAATAAGGGTTATGAATAAATAAATTTTGACTAAAACATTTTGTAAAGGGCGGTTGGATTTTCTACTTCATGAAGATAAATACAAATAGGATCTTATAAACCTTGTGTTAGTGATTCATTTTGAATTACATATATATTAGTCATTCAATGTATTTGATCCTCACTTTTCAATTGGTATTGCGATCATCTTTTAATTATTATGTCTAATAAATTATGTTATAATTTTTTGTCTAGAATTGAATTGATATTTTGGATATAAGTGAAACCTCAGTGAGAATATAAGAAATATTTTTATTGTTTTTGTTAGAAACTATAGAGGATTAATTTTTTTATTATCAGTGTTAGGTATCTTTATGGTTTGTTATGTACCTAGTGATATGATATATTGATGTATATGTGTTGATGGAGATGCTGACATGTGGCACATGTCAGCATCTCCATCAACCCATATACATCAATATATCATATCCCTAGGTACATGGAATTTTCACGGGAAGATTATAACAAGTGGTATCAAAGTTTCAATTTGGCCAATTTGTGGAGTGAAACCCTAGTTTTTTTTTTAATCGTCAATAAATTTTGATTGGTTGTGAAATTTTTCACAACTTTTTTACTGCATATGGATAATATTTCAAACAAGTGACAGTAAAAAAATTGAGATTTTTTGATTCGTTTTGAGGGAGTTATTTCTATTTTAGGGTTTATAATAATTTCACTATATATTCCGAAAAATAAGGAATTTTTATTCAAATTTTTTATTGGAAATGTAAGTATCTATAAAAGAAATACAGTCAAAAATTCAGAATTTTTTGAGTTTTTTGGAATGATTTGTTGCGATTTTATGGATCAGTTTTGATATTTTAGGGTTTCATGAACCTTAATTTTTTTTTGTGGATCATGGAATTGCAAAAAAAATTAGGGGAAGATGATGTTGATGCTAGAGAATGGTGGATAAATTTTAAGGAGAAGAATACTAAAAAAATTTTATGGAAAATAGAATTATGTTTTTCTTTGTCTGGGCCTGCAAAACATTGGTGGACTAATGAATTGAGCTTTGTGCAATAGTATTATTATCATGGGAAGCAATGGATAAAACCTTCCTAAATCGATGGGATATAAACAAAAAAGAGGATGTAGAATGGGAAGAAAATCATGATGATAAAGAAGAAGAAGAAATAGAAGAATCAATAGAAGAAGAAGAAGAAGAAGAAGAAGAAGAAGAAGAATTGGATGATAAGGGTTCAAATAATTTGGCTCCAAAGAAATTCGAGTCAATTTTTCAATTTCATGGATGCATTCAAAAGAAGAAGGTTGTTGTGTCCATAAACCCTACCAATAAGTATAACTTCATTAACATGAATGTGGCCAAGCATCTACATGGTCAAGCAAAGAATATCAAATAGGTTCAAGTAGATGGTAATAATATTTCAATGTTTGAAGATCTGAAGCTCATTATGGAAAAATATGTATTGCATTCAGATTTTTATGCGTTGGATTTGGATGATGTGGATATAGTTCTTGGATATCCATGGTTAGAGACTTTGGGAACAATGAATATTAATGTTCATAAAAAGTTCATGAAGTTTTGGTATAATAAAAAGAAGATCACTTTACAAGATATCATCGTGAAAAAGGCAACAATAAATATCTAGGTAAATTATGAGGATGAGACTAAAATAGATGATGAAGATCATGATGAAGATTCAAATGATATAGATAAAGACACACTACAAATGAGCACTTCATCTACTCAAGATACAAAGAAGGAAAAGGTGGAAGAGGTAGAAGCAAAGGTGGATAAGGTCAAATTATTGGAAAAGGTTGAGGTATATAGACACCCACATCATCATGAGAGGAAACAATCATGGAATCAGGTGGGGAAGTGTCATAACAACAATCATTTTGTCTATACAGGAAATAAAATTTCTAATTATTATGGATATGCATGGAATCCAAAGAAAAAGTACTATGTCACATGGAATGAATGGGGAAATCACTATGACTATTCATGGAAGAATACCTACTATGGTCATGGTTGGAATCAGAGTAGCGCAGCGGAATATGGTACATGGAATAAAAAGAGGAATAATTATGATTAGACACCAAAGAAATATAATTATGATCATGAAAAAAATCAGATGAGCATAATAAAATTTGGAAACAAGCTTGGAGAGCTATCACGTGCCAAGATCACATATGGATGGCTAGATGATCGAGATTGGAGACAAGTGTGCAATGATTTGAAGCACACTCATTATTTGGTTTCTTCCTATGTTTTGGGGATGAAACATGTCAAGGAGGGAAGGAATGTTATATACCTAGGGATATGATATATTGATGTATATGGGTTGATGGAGATGCTGACATGTGGCACACATCCCCTTAGTTAGTTATATGGGTACAATATATTAGGATGATAGAGTAACTTATGGAAGTATTACATTGGGTAATGGTCAGACTACATTGGATTAGGAGGTTACCCATCCATGGGTTAGATAGATGTATATATATAGGAGATGATTATCATGGTAAGGATATCAAGTAAGCATTGAGTCTTCTATTTCAAGAGGATATTAGAGGTTGTCCCCTCGAAGAGACATTGTGGAGTTATTCCTTCCTAAAGGAGTATTATATGGTGTTTCCTTACCTTAAGCATATTTATGCATATATTGAATATCAAGATCATAACATGGTCAATGTTTCATATTCTTAAGGATATGAATATGTCTTTTCAACCTATTGAATGAAAGATATTTTTCCTTTTGATTTTTATTGCACCTCTAATACCTTTGTCAATTCTCAGTATTTAACTTGTTGAATTTGTTGTCTAAAAAATACTATTTCTTCGTCTCTCCCTAAATATTCCTTGCAAAACAAAATATTGTCTTTTCAAGTTAAAATTAATACCCCATGATTTACATCAAGTTTTAATTGTAAATATTTCATTTTCATTAGATTATTTGGCTTTTAATAAAGGTGGAATCACCTTCCCATATGTAAAGGTGCATAAGTTTTGCCTTTCAATAAAAGTTTCACATTCCTTTTGGCTCTTTTAATGGCCTCCCTACTCTTATTGTTGTTGTTATTCTCCTTGTTTCTTCCCATCCTATTTATTTCAAAGAAGAAGATGTCTTAGTATTATTCTCCATGGATACACCTGTCTTGAAATTCTCCAAGGAGTCATTTATTGAGATGGAAGATGAGGTTTGTTATATATCACTTTTTGAAAAATGTGTGAGAACCTTCCTGTCAACATTAGATCTTTCCTCATGGGATTCTAAGGCTTGGATAACCATTGCATCTCCCTCTTTTTTACTATTGGATTGGGTTTCTTCATGGTAGATTTTTAGGTCCCTTCATACAAGGATTTCATCTGGGATAATGGTTCATGGTTTTTCAAGAATTATGGATACTTTTCTATGCTAGGTCTCCTTTTTTTAACCCATACAAAGTACAAGTTTTGGCTACCCTATTTTGGATTAGATTATATAGTTTATCACATGTTTTAAGAAAAAAGGAGAGCATAAGAAGGTGGGTTAATACAGTGTGATCTTTTGTGAACTTGGATGTTAACTCTTGTGGGCTCATATTCATCATAGTTTGTGTTATTATCCATCTCTCTAAATTGATATTTCATTTGTTTAACCTTCTCTCCTCATGTGGAAAGTGGGTCTTCAATTTATCAATTATGAAAGTCTCTATTTTTCATTGCTTTGACTATAATATTTTTAGGTATCATATTGATGGGTGTCCTTATAGGCCACATGGAAATTCTACTTCTCGAAGGTAGTAGGTTTGGAAAAATAAAGATGGGTCTTTGGATTGGGACTTCAAGAGGCATAACAATGACACATTTTTTCATCATCCCTTTTCCTTTTTGGTTTATCTAGATCAGGTAGCTTTTTTGGAGGTTGTTCTTAAGGTTTAGAATTTCTTATGCTATATTCAAATGTTCCTCATCCCATTGTGAAAGATCCATCACCTCTTTGGCCTTTACTTTATAAAAAACTTACCGATGTGGGGACTACATATAAAAAAGAAACATCGTAGTTTTAAAGAAGAGTTGTTGAGAATGTCATAAGATTCATTAGTGAGCAATTGTTTATAATTGATAATGGAGGATATTATCTCTCATTGAGGTTGTTACATCCTAGTTCCTCACCAATAAAATTTAGTAGATAATCCATGGATATCTATAGTTGACAAATTTATATTTCATTATTTTTGACTAATATATGAGATATATATTTCTATGGGATAGTAGGAAATTTTCTAGGTTACATGATCACACTGCTATGAGTTAACTATAATTATATGTTTATCTTATGATTGTGTTGATTTATCATTTCAACTATATTTTATGATGTATGTATATCTTAGCTATTATGGTCTAACTCCCTGATTTATTATGAGGTTGAAACAGGAGAATCCATTCCTCAAAGTGTGATGGAGGGAGAGCATCATCAGAGAGCATGACATAGATGGAAACATCAGAAGATGATAGAGAATGGGAAATAATCCTACACACACCACATAAATAGTTTATGTTCAATTCATAATCTTAATGGTTAGCATAGTGTGTTTAATGTTGTTACATATAAATTTACCTTCGCATGGTTATTCTAGCTTAGCGGTTAATAATGACTTATTTTGTGTGGTTGCGTACTAGTCATTTTTATAACAGTTAATGTTTTATAATCTATACAATTAGAATAAGGTTAAATTTAATGATTAACAAATTTATCAATAAATCATGTTAATATTATTAACTAGTAAATATAATGTAAAAAGAGTATAAATTCTTATAATTCAAATTAAGTGGAAAAATAAAATAAAATAAATAAATAGAAAAGGTCTAAAATATAATAAAATAAAAATATGAAATAAAATAAATAATGTTTTAAAAAATCAAGGATTAAAAAAATGAAAGAAAGAAGTTAGCTTTTTAAAAAACACACAAAAATTTTAAGAGGGGAGAAATTAAAGGAAGAAGGGGGTAGAGGGGGCACTAGGAGAAGAGAAGGTAGTGCTCAAATCACTAGAATAAGTAGAGCAAGATAAGGTAGGTGATGTCATTACAATTTGTGTGAATATATGTATATATGTTTTTAGGCTATGAATATTTGTTTACATCTAATGAAGTGATTTCATATATATTTATGGTCAATATCTCTTTGTATTGCTAAATTCAATATCTACATGGTAACATATCACTTTTCATGCATGTATAAGCAATCTCTATAATAAATTGTCACTTTTAGGGTCAATATCTCCAAGTGAATATTCAATATATCATAGAATATCCATAGGATCATTTTATATCATTATGATGGAAAACTATTATATATGATCAAATAAATTTAAAGAGTTAAAGTAACCAAAAATTTGTGGTAGATATGGAAACTTCTCATCCACTCCCATAATTGAATTTTTCAAAAAAGTGGCTTTCTAAAACTTTTTAGGAACATCATTAGCTACATACAAACATATAAATAAAGATAACATAAAGAATTAAATTTTCCTATAGTATATGGAAGACCCACCAAATTGTAACAGTGTCATATTTCTAGACTTGCCTCACAAAACTTGTCACCTCTGTTGTGGGAGCCAATGAATATTGTTAATCCTAGAAACTTAAACTCATTAACTTGTGAATTAAATAAAATATAAAATCATAATTTACAAATATAATTGTTAACCTATGATATATATCGATAAATATAAATGGGTTACCTTTTTAGAGCTAGATTATTGATCTCACTAGATTTTATAAATTATTTTTAAAGATAATTATTTCTCGATCAATATATTACAATCGTAATTATTAACCAGTGATATAGAATGGATGCCATATATAATGTATGATATCTAATGGTTATCATATTTTCAAAATATCTAATGGTTGCCATATATAACTAGCGTTAATGATTATCATATGTATGATTTAATAGACAATATATATATATATATATATATATATATATATATATATATATATATATATATATATATATATATATATATATATAATGGTTACCATGTGTTTTTGTGTGTGTGTGTGTGTGTGTGTGTGTGTGTACTTATTATTTTATTAGGAATACAAAAAGATGAATTGAAAATTATATGGTTATAAATTTGGATATAGTGATATGTCATATAGCTAGAATTTTATGTCACACATTGATGTCACTAGAATTAAGTCCAAGTCTTGTATATAGAAGTTAAGTTAGTGATTATTTATGTTCTAATGGTGTAAAAATAATGAGTTTGGATTTGTTGTTTTTATGAATCTAGGGTACCTCTGCTAGGATTGAGTCATGAAATTATGAATCGTATTGTTAAGGCATCACCATTCTTGGTATATACATGTGGAAAGTAATTATAAAACATAAAGTATAGTATAAATCTCTTTTTAAGTCATTCGAATTGCATTAGAAGGGAAAATCATTTGATTTCATTATTATATTACCCAATATTACATAATATTATTATTGTATCTTATATTGATTCACTGAAGATAAGTAAGTTATTGATTATTCTTATTTTTTAGACAATAATGTACTATTGTTATTTACTAGCTATGTGTTTATTGGCACTAATTATTAAATTCATAGGTGGGTAGCTGAAATTTCTACCCATGTGTTTTAGTCATCTCCATGTTTTGGTACAAGAATAGTATTGTTCTACATAATAACATAAGAGGTAATAAAGGAATGAGTTTAAAGAGATGCATTTTGAGATATATTGGTCATAGGATAGATTATGGAAGGTAACTATGACTTAGAATTGGTTAAATGTGGGTGTGGGTGTGTGTAGTTTTATAGGGAGCTCTAAATAACTAAGCATTTGTGATAGTTTATAAAATATAGCCAATTTTTCAATGGAATAATCTCATAAATTCTCATATGCGAATTTGTATAACCATAGGTGTTTTTTGAGATTAATATATTGAAAATATTTTTAGAGTTTAATAAGACATGGGAAGGATATAAAACTCAATAAAGTATTTATTATGATAGGTATGAGTAGCTTATCATATATAACTTGTAAGTAAAAATATGTGATCTAAAAGTAACATTTCAATAAGTTATGTGTTGTTCAATGACCAAACATAGGTAATAATGTACCTAAAAGTGTATATATGAACATTAAGGTGTATTCTTTCAGTTACAGTTTCATGGGGTGGAGTACAAAATACAATAAAGAATTAAAAATAATTAAGTTAATGAATACATGCATTCAAACCCAATGAAATGTATAGCAAATGTAGGTTAGATTATCTTGTATTTATTGAGTGTTGAGTTTTATTTTGCTATATATATTCATGGATTTAAGTATCTAGTATAAGTACATAATGAGAATAGCTATGTTGGGTTATAAGCCTAGGCTCCCAGCTAGAAGTATGATTATATCTAATCATTAGGTGTCTAAAGGATCTAAACCATAACTATATTAAAATAGTCTTCTAGACAATGGAATGAGTTCTCTAAATTATTTTTATAATGGGTTTACAAGTTCTTTATTTCTCTTTAAATGATATATATATATATATATATATATATATATATATATATATATATATATATATATATATATATATATATATATATATATATATATATATATATTTATTGAATATTTGTGTACTGTACAAGTTTATGAGAGTGTTTGATTATGTCTAGCATATAGTGGTGCATCGTGATGTGTACTTATAAAGATATGTTTCTTGAATATTTATAAGAAATTTAAACTTAAGGTATATTCAGGTAGTATAATCTCATACTTACATGGTTTTTATTATGTATGTAATTTATTTGATACTTGTGAATGTAAGTTTGATTTTATATATTTATCTAGTTATGAAGTATGATAGTATAAGGTATCATAGAGTACTACAGTGTAAATTTATGTTAAACCCAGATGGTTCATATTATAATTAGATTCACACCTACATTTAACTGAATAAATATATGCATGTTGATTATTACTATGAATAGTATGTTTTGTAACAGTTGGTAAGACCTTGTGTATGCATACATACAATCTTGGAGAGTGTAGCATATGCTAAGAAGGGATATTATGTAATTTGTAGAAACTGACTTTCTTGTTATGTATAGTTGATTGAATATAAGATTGTGTTTTTATGTATTTATGACTACTTTATTATAATTGATTATGGAAAATTAGTAGTTATATCTCATAATAGTATATTATGATAATATAGCTTATTATAGAGTGAAGTATGTTTGGAAAGAAAGTATGGTAGTTAAAATCTATAGTTAAATATGTATTTATCTAGATGGTAAAAATTGTAGTCATTATTTTTATTATGGGATATAAATTAATATAAGAATCATTCATACATTTGAAAAAATAAATATATGTTTTAGTTATACCTATGTTTATTATGTTATATGATGTGTTTTATATTAGGATGTAAATCAAATAAATCTTGCAGTTAAAATATATATGAGCAATCTGCATTGTTGAAATGGAGTAGGGAGTGAGATGGACGTCACTAGCTTACTAGTATCAGAATGACAGATGAAGACACTCTAATCAAGTGGTATATATGAATTTGTTTAATCTATAGATAATTATTATTTATTATTAATAAAAATCTATGAAAAATTATGTTTAGTGAGATATTATCATTTCATGAATATGATTTACATGTTTATGCGATATCTCATAATAGAATGGTTTTCTAGGGTTCACTTTAAGAGAATATGATAGAAACCCCCTATGTTTGTTTAGACAAATCAGATCCAATCCCTTAGTGAATCAAAGTATGTAGAGTAGGTGGAAAATTTCTCTATTTGATTCCTACAATACTATGTTATCATGTGATGGTGATTGCATTTTATCAAATAATTCAATCTGTTAGCGTCATTGTGTCACTAGGAACCATAATGTTTCTTGGAATTATTATTCCATTATGTGGTGAAACACTACTGAGAAACACAACGTGATCACAAAAACATGTTATCACATAGCATGTTTTTATCATGTGATAATATGTTATCACGTGATAATATGTTATCATGTGATAATATGCTATCACATGAAACAATACTATCATGTGACATAATGTTATCACATAACACCATGCTATCACATGACACTATGCTCTCATGTAACATCATGCTCTTGTACGACACCATACTCCCACATGATAGTATGATGTCATGAGATAGTAGGATGTCACATGGGCCCATGTCACCATGTGGCACCATGATTCTAAATGACACCATGTTCTTTTACATCATGATGCTATCATTTGGCATCATGCTTTCATGTTTCATCATATTATCATGTTGCATCACCCTAACACACAATTGCATTCTTCCCCACCTATTATCGATCAGTAGTCATGTCAAATGATTTCTTTAATTCCCCTCTTGGCTTATAAATAACACTAAAATAACCTAATTTTCATACATTAATTTAAAAATATTCTCATCCTACCTACTTCTAACTCAACCTACCTACCATCAACTCAATCTACCTACGTCCAACTCAACACACCTACTTCAAGCTCAAAATTTTCATGCTTTCAATGGATTCCATATCCATGGAAACTCAGAGTCAATTAAGGGGGATCTAGAACTATGTTTTCAAAAATATAGTGTGCCCATATTTCCTTTGGATGTTGGACCAGCCTGAATCCTTTGTTGATTGGATTGATCAATGTTAGATTAGAGGCCTAGTGTAGATGCCTCAATATGATATGACTATTACCAATAAACTACTATGATCTCTAGTTAGATATTTTAATTGTAGTGAGAGTTATTTGTACATTCAATTTAAAAATAAAATGATATCTTTTTGCACCTCTCCATTGAATATCTATAATTTAATAGGTCTTCCACATTTTAGTACAAGTCCTGTTAGTACCAAGGCGATCTTATCTGACATCGATAAAAATTACTTGGAGTAGATCTATAAAGTGTCTATTGACCCCATTGGTAAGTGTTGAATTTATTAATGAAATTAAGATTTCTTATTTATACTTGAATCATTTATTATAGATAGTTTGGTATCTTAATTCAATTGCATGTTTTACTTTTCTATTTTCATTATACATAGTTAAAATTGAAGGGGGATTCTCATCAAAAAAATCACCAATCCATTTCACAAATCTATTATCAATTTATTTCAAGTGAAAATTATTTTGTAGGAAAGACCATCAGACATTCCCTTCTGGGTGGTTTACTATATTATTCCTTCTCTTTTGGGTGTTGTATGTGACTAGTGCATAGTTATATCCAACAAGATTAGGGTGGAGTTAAATTTAGTTTTCTCTAAGAAAACTTACACCATTTCATCTTCTAACCACATTATAGCCTTGTACTTCAAGGCCTTATATGAAATCCATATTACTATAATTTCCACTATCCTCCATTGAAAAATGAAAGCTAATGATGTCTATTGAGGAACAAAATGTAGGTTTAGTTTCTTAAAGTCTCATTTTTTAAATTTATATATATATTTTAACATTTTTTATCTTGTTGTTTATTATAGGTAGGAGTGCTTGTTTATGACACAAGAAAATAGGTGACAAGTAAAGGTTGGCATGCTATAGAGGGCTCGGGAGATACCTAGTCTATAGAGTCTTTGTTCAATTCATTTTGAATTTTGAAACACCCAAGAAGTCATTTTGTTTTATCTCCATTTCTAGGTTCCTCCAAGTATCCTTTAATGTATTTTTTTGTTTTATTCAATAGAAAAAAATAACATTCATATTGATTTGTTTTTTTTTTATAGTTGACTCTTGAAACATTGCCATTGAAGATTCTTACACATAACACAATCACTGTTTTCCATTATATCTTTCTTTTTTTTTTTGAATTTTGTTAAAATTTGCTAGTTAATTAACTAGATAAATTACTTATTTTACAACTGTAATTGAAACCAGAAATTTCTCTCCCACAAGCACAATGAGATGGCAAGAGCCAATTCCCACAAGGATACTAACACCAAGAGGGGAAGAGATAACTCTGGCAAGGTACAATTAGAATGGATGAGGTAGTCACCCCAATAAGCAGTAACATTAGTTTTGAACTAAATTTGTTTTAATTTAATGTTTTTACATTTACCAATTTTTAATATATATATTTTCTTGAAGTCTACCCAACATCTATCCAAAGACCTAGAAGTATACCACTATCCCCACCACCCATATAGATTTAGAGAAGAGGAAATAACATCTCTCTCCCTGCATAAAGTCAAATAACTCTAAATTGTTTTAACTTTTTAAAAAAATTTACTGGTGGCCTTTCGAGTGCACAAGGTCTTACATGTTTATAGTAGATTATCTAGATGAAGAGTTTATCGGCATTGAAAGTGGACCCCCAGCTATTAGTGGATTCAATCCACATGAATTTATTCAAGTTATTAATGTGTCTTCACAAGTGCCTCCTATGGATACCTCTTCCCCACCCCACACTAATAATTTAAATGTCTTAGAGGATTCCATTACTAGTTTTTCATTAGACAATCTAGTTTTAAAAAATCTACTTGACAATTTGAGGGATGCTATTATTAATGATTTTAATGATTAAAAATAATGAAACAGAAGGACAAAAACACTTATCAAAGAAATCAATGCCCATTATCACAACCACTCCCAAAAAGTGATTTTTTTCCTCTTGTTCAAAATGAACCCTCAAATATTAATGTTTTACTTTAGCAACCTCAATCTAGATTGATCTTTATGGACAATATTTACAATGATAAGATTTTGGATATTATGACAAATAGCTTGGAAAATTTAAATGGAGAATCCCAAGCATATTTTAATAAATGGGATAATGATATCAACTTGGTTACCATTACACAAGTAAAAAAAGACAAAGTTGTGGTAAGTTTTTTTTATCTATAACATGTATTTCGATTATTGTAATACATTTGTATGTGCTTGACACTTATATATTATTTTTTATTTATAGGAAAAATATGAAAATTTAAAGCAAGAAGCACATCTTTTTTATGTAGATTTGAAAAATGCCTGCAAAAGTATCTCCTCAGTGATTTCATTGAAAGAAAAGTTGGTTTTGTTAAATAAATAGAACAAAACTTTGAAGAAAATAATTAAAGAGCATGGTATGAATCCAATTATTTTATTGACATAAAAAATAGATGCATATCCTAACATTATTTCGATAGGGGATGCAACGAATGAGGAGAGGATGATTCTTATAAAAATGAATTATGCTATAGAAGATATTCAGAAGGAAGGAGTGATAATGGAGGATTCACAGGTAGGTCAAGACAATGGGGTTTCCATGGGTAGGGATGGCAAGCAAGAAGGTGGTGGAGAGTCTCAACTAGTAAATTGTTGATTTATTTGAGTTTATATTGTTTAAAATGATAGTTTCTATTGTTTTAAATAGTTTATATCATGTTTATTTGAAAAACACTTGTTTTAGTAAATGATATTTTATAGTTGTTCCAAATACTCTTATATGTGTGTGTGTGTGTGTGTGTGTGTGTGTGTGTGTGTGTGTATGTATGTATATATATGTGTGTGTGTGTGTGTGTATTTATATATATATGTATGTATGTATGTATGTATGTATATATATATATATATGTATGTATGTATGTATGTATGTATGTATATTATGGTCAATTTTATATATTGTATGGAGAAATAGAAAAATAAATATTATATGAATGGCTATAATGTTCTACTTATTTAAATATAATATTTTTAGTGTTTGAATGCATGGATATAATATTCTAGTAGTTGTAGAATTGAATGCATTGTTAAACTATTCTAGTAGTTGTAGCATTGAATGCATTGATTATGGTGCAATTTGGATATATGTGAGATCAACTATAGGAAAAATATTTCTAGTAGTTGTAGTATTTGAATTTTATAGTAGTTGTGGTAAAAATATCCTAATGTAGAGTAAATATTTTATGGAATTATATTATTCTAGTAGTTGTGTTATTGAATGCATTGTTACTTCTATATTATTCTAGTAGTTGTAAATTTGAATGCATTATTAAACTATTCTAGTAGTTGTAGCATTGAATGAATTGATTGTGGTGGAATTTTGAAATATGCAAACCCAACTATAAGAAAATATTTCTAGTAGTTGTAGTATATGAATATTGTAATAGTTGTAGTAATTGTAGGAAGCATAGCCTATTGTAGAGTAAATATTATATGGAATTATATTGTTCTAGTAGTTGTAGTATTGAATGCATTGTTGGTGTTATATTGTTCTAGTAATTTTAGATTTGAATGCATTGTTACACTATTCTAGTAGATGTAGGATTGAATTGATTGATTGTGGTAGAATTTGGAAATATACGACCCCACATTCCAAATCTAGGAAAAATATTTTATATATATTTATGTAATGGTACTAATGTAAACATGCAATAAAATAATTATAGATACACTATTATGCATGTATAACAATAAATCTAAATAATTGGAGTTTTAATGGCAAGAGAACTGATGTTCAATGGTGCACTGTGCATGTATAGAAATATGACTTGTATACTTCAATGAATGCTATAAGGAAATGTTTGGTACAATGTTAATGAGACTTATGATTGTTACTTAGTGAATGACATCTATTTAAAATATAAATTACTAGTTTAAATACATAAAATTTTAATAGGAGAAAATAATTAAATCAAAAGTATTGAATAAGATTCATGATTGTAACATCCAGGAAATAGATTACATAAATTAATGTATTTGAACATGAAAGAGTAAGAAATATTTTATAAAAAAATAATTGATATACATATCGAACTAAAATTTAGGCAGTAGAAATAATCATCAATAAACTTGCTCATCGTAAGTGTGATTTGTATCCACCATACCAGTGTCGTATTCAATATCGGTATTATCATCCTCTATATTGGTAGTTGTATTAATCATACAATGCTTCAATGAATGTTATAAGGAAATAATTTGGACAATGCTAATGAGAATTATGATTTTTACTTAATGAATGACATGAATTTCAAAGATAAAGTACTATTTGAAATACACAAAATTTTAATAAGACAAAAAAAATATTAACTCCAATGTATTGAATAAGATTCATGATTTTAACATCAAAAAAATACATTAAAAAATTTAATGTATTTAAATATGAAAGAATAAGAAATATTTCAAAAAATAATAGTTCCTATTCTTATCAAACTAAAATTCAGGCAACTGAAACAATCCTTGAGAAACATACTCATCATAAGTGTGATTTGCATCTACCATGCCGGTGTTGTATTTAGTCTCAATATTTTCATCCTTTGTATTCATAGTTGTATTAGTTATACCTCTTATTTACACTAGATAACTCTATGTTTCCACTACTCTATCGTATGGAAACTTGTCCATAGAATAATGTGAAACATATAGACTCAAAAAAGTCTCTGGAATTTTATCCAATATTTTTCTATGTTTCAACTTCACAAAGGATAATGCACTAAAAACTCACTCATCTTCCATAGAACCCAGAATCATTATTTGATCAAGTTCATATAATCTAAAATATACATTAATACTTTATTTTAATACACTACTTGTATAAACAAATTTCAATAGAGGAGTAATGGCACAATTTTCTATTGGGTCACTTAAACATTGAATTTGATCCATCATTGTAATCCCAAAATGTGTTGAATGAGATGTTATTAATTACTTATTTAAAATACCATTAATTTTTACTCCATTCACATCTATAGATTTATAAAAATTCATAACATTTGTACCCATGTATTTTTGAAATAATGTGATGATTTGTTATTAACTGTTAACATTGTTCTAAAAAACAAATTCACAACTCCCATGCCCTCCAACAACTCATCCCTTTGAAAATATTCTCTAATCTCAGGGGATAAACATTTTGAGATTTTTCTCAATTTAATTCATGTTTCAGACAAAATAGTAGCATATAGTAAACATGTCACAAGTACATCTTCAAGCTCAACTCCCACATCTTCAAGTCTTCTAGAGCATGTGTGCATTCAAATATCAATGCCATTTACCATGACACAAATATGATCATGTATATTTAATTTAAAATAACTCTCTTTATTCTAAAAATAAGTCAAAATTTTCTAGATTCTAAAAATAGGTCCATGAAAGATTTCATTTGATGTGTATAATATATCTAAACATTGACATACATTTTTTTTTAAATGTATGAAGTCAATAATATAGATAGATCTCTCTTGGACACGTTTCATTAAATAGTTAATTTCCTTTAACATTGTCAAAGTACCGCATAATGTGAGTAAAGTTTATAAATATATTAAATGACACAATAAATCTTTTGCTTTGTCAAATTCCCTATGATTTATAAATAAACCCTATCAAATATGGATATTACTCAAAACTTTTGTAGGTACTTTCATACATGGAAATCCATCTAGTTTCCATATCTTCTAGTAGTTTGTTACCATCTGTCATCCCAATTAAAAATTTATGTAAATCCATAAAAAATTTAGGATGCTTGATATATATGTATGCAAGTCATGAATAAGCTCTTCCACTTTTGTGACATTATTGAATGTTCTAATAATTTTATATGCAAGATTCATCTTATGTGACATGTAATGGATTGGAATCATAAAAAGATAAACTATTGTTTATAGGTAAACAAAAAGACCCTTTATATGCCCTTGCATCACTGATGCACTATCATGTGAACACACACCAACTTCATAGCTATGGGATTATCATCCATCCTAGATCTCTCTCTTAAATTAGATAAAACCAATTTATGGAGGTTTATTGAATTACAATTTTCTACCATTTTATGGACAGCTAAAAGATGAGATTGTCTTGAATAATTTTCAAAAGTATACATATGCATGCAAACCCATGTTGTGTTGTCAACTGTAGTGACCTCATCGATGGACAAACACATAAATAATGATCTCTTAACACTTTTTTTCAAATCTTCCTTCTCAATAATGGCTAGACATTTTGTGATTTCCCAAGCACTGTTATTTGACCATTATGACTATGGAATATCTATAAATCCATTATGTTGAAACAAAATTTTGTAATATATAAAATAAAAAATGGGTCTTCCCTTTCTCTAAATGTGGAAAATAGTATAGAACTGTACACATTTTTCCCTATGATTAGAATACATAAGTTTACCAAATTACATTTTGATGGTTCCCCCTTTCTTAATAAGATATTTTTATCGCTTCAAATCATTTTTATATTCATGTGCATATCTTACATGTATGTATTTTTCTCCATTTTGTCATCTATGTGTTCTTTTTATCTATCTAATTGGGTGTTTCATTGATATATATATATTTTCTCACAATATTTCTCAATTGTGTCCAATTTAAGTTGTATTCTATGTTTTTTTCCACGTTTCTAACTACAAATTATACATCTACATTTTGCTAGATGCTCATTACTATTTTCTGGTTCTACATGTTCTATATATAGATATTTTGTAACCCAGTCAACTTGAAAAGACCTTCTTATTATCCATGTACTTCTCTTCCTCTATCATCTTTTTTAAGTAGAATTTTTAATAATATTTGGTGTTTAAAAGATTTGCATTTCTCTTATGAAGTTCTTAAAGGAGTGTGTTCTAGTGAAGTGCCTAGATTTGTGTCTTCAAGGGGTGTTATTTCATTAATAAAATAATCAAGTGGTGAGAATTGATTGGGATTACTTTTTTTCTAATGAAATAGTGTCAATTTCCATGTCAATTTATGCATTGAAATGGTTTTACAATTATTCTACAGTGAAAAAATTAACTAATTTTTTTTAAAAAAGATTCATAATACATGTATTAAAAGTGCCTATTATTTGTACAGTCTTATTTCCTATATTTTTAAAATAAGACATGATATTGGATTTTTCTAGTATTTACTGTGGTACTTTACCATTGCTTTTACCTCCTAATGTTAGAGCATTATTATCGAATGTTTTATTGATATCAGCTGCTCATCCACTACCAAGAATTAAGTTGTAATCCTATAACACAATGCTATCATGTGGAAAATTATTGCTATATAGCATAATGTTATGAGGCTTCAATCCATAACCACATGACACACCATTTCTAGATGCCACATTGCCATCATGTAACACATGGTTGTCTAGTGACTAATGGCCATCACACAACACATCATTATCAGGTGGTAGGCTATTACCATATGGTATGCTACCATCACATAGTAGGTTATCATCATATGGCACATTACCACCATTCATTAGGTTATCATTGCATGTCACATTATGACTATGTGGCTAGTTGTCACCATGTGATACAGTGTCATTGAGCATCCAATTTGCATCATATGACATAATGCTATTGGATTTTAGGGTGTTGAAAGTAGTCAATTGGTTGAGTGCAACCTCAAGTCTCACGATCTTTACAATTTGGTAAAGAAAGATAATTTTATGGTAAGTTCATGACCTTTAAGAACATATGTACTATATATAGATAGTGAATTTCATGGATAACAAAATAATTATTGTAAATCATTGATGTGTTAACCCCTAAAAAAATGACATCCTAGAATTTTAGGTGAGAGGATCATATGTTGCACCCTAAAAAATCACCAAATTTAAATTCCCCAAAATGGAATATTCATGAATTAACGAATATTCACAACTAACATTTACCTTGGAGAATAGGCTTGTTTACTAGGTACTTAAGCACCTCATGATCAATGAAGAAAATGAAGGGGGTAACCAATAAGTATTACCTAAACTTCTGCAAGGTGTAGACCATAATAAATGCCTCGTGCTTAGTTATGGTGTAGTTCTACTCTGCCTTTGTCAAATTTTTACTCACAAAAGAAATGGGATTATCCATTTTGCCTTAATTTGGTTGCATCATAATGAAATTAATTGCATAGCTATATGCATCGATGTGGACATAGAAGGGAGTCATCGAGTCAATAAATTACAATATTAGCATGCTTATTATTTTAAGATTTAGGGTCTTAAATGCATCTTCCTATGATGTACCCCAATGGAATGGGCCATCCTTTTGCAAGAGTTCTTATAGCAGTGCTGAAATCTTGGCATCGCTCTTTATGAAATTTTTATAATAACTACAATGGCTAAGAAAGGCACAAACATCCTTTTTTATTGATGGGGTATGGAGATGAAGAATGATTGTAATCTTTGCTAGATCAATAAGTAGACCATATTTGTAGATGGTGTGCTTGAGCAAAGTGCCAAATGGTATTTTGAACACACCTTTTTTGAGGTTTAAAAATATCTAAAACTATCTGCACCTCTCAAACATCAAGCATAAGTTATCATAGTGATCCTCTACTAATCCATATGTAGTCTAATTGTCTAAGTACACTTGGAGGAACTTGTGAATGAAGTCCTAGAAAGTGGTGATCACCAATTAAGAGAACATGGATGGCACATTGTTTAGTCCAAAGGGAATCACATTATGTGTGAGGCAACCCCATTATATCACAAAGCTAGTCTTGATCTTGTCCTCCTCCTTAATAGGACTTGATGGTATCCTAATAACCCATCATTTAAAGTGCGCATTTCACAACTTGTAATTCTGTCCAAAAATTTATTAGTGAATGAAGTTAGAAAGGGGTTAGTTATGTAGGAAACATTCAACGATATATAGTTGATATAAATTTAGATGCACCCATTGAAGATAAATTTGTTGTCTATAGTGTTCATTGTTTCTTTCATTGATGCTAATTTTTTTAATTTAATCATTACATTTCTTATTATCATAAGCTTGTGTAGAGGTGTATAAGGTCAAGCACATAGTTTATAGATTGGGCATGTAGTCATTTTAAAGTGTGTTAACCTCAAATTAATGTCATATTTTGTTAGTATCATAATTTTTGGTGACCCAAATAGCGTTTCCTATATCAATATGTCACTTCATGTCATAAATTTTTGTATAGGGACTTAGGATCAAGATGTTTTATTTTCAAAGCCATGTTGTGTCATTGAAAGGAGGGATATGGCATTTGAATAACATAAATATTTAGATATTCCTTCATTTCCTAGATATTAATATGTATTTTCACATCTTGGGATCATTTGAGTCTTTTAAGTAAAGCTCTATGTATGTTTTATGGCTCTTTATTTGGGTTATGTAGAAAGTAGGTTTTTATAAGTTAAAATTATTTTTGTTAAGACTAAAAAATGTTAATAAATGTTTGTATGGATACCTAAATATAGTATTAGGTACCTGAAAACCTTAATTTTTGACATATATTAAACCACATGAATTATGCTCAAATATAAAACCGTTATTTTACATCACTCTAGCCAGTTATTTGTATTGGGGCTTGACCCATATTTCCAACATCACTACAACATAGGAGTTTCTAAGACATCAAAGATATTTATTTGTTAAATTTGATTACATTAATATTTATTATGTTATATTTTAATGCATGTGTAAGGATACATAGGTTTTTCTTGTGCACTATTAACCTAAACTAATATTCACATTAACAACAACTTAATAAAATATAAACTATATATGATATAGTCATCTATGAGAGCAAGTTGTAAAATTTTTTTGACTTATTTATGGAGATAGTGAATCCCTAGTGTTTTTATATCTCAACCTGTATAGGCTAAAAATAGGACATGGAATGAATTTCAAGTGAGTTACGTTCGAATCAGTGTCTTTATGTGAATGTCATGAACATATTTCACTTATCAAATATTTATTGGTGAAGAAAGTCCCATTTTATAAAAATAAATATGTTTCTTTACGTAATAATATTATTTATAGAGCTACACAATCCACAGTTGTTTTAAAAGCCATGGTTTTTAATTATAAGGGATCTAGGGCTAACATCAAATCAATTTAAACATATTATTCTTGGTAACATAAATAATGGTGGTGTTTTTTATAGTGTTATATACTTAATCCTAAGTTTATACGATGTGGGAATAGGGTTGAGAAAATAAAATAACCTTAGTGCAAGGGTGATAAACTAATATATAGGACACTAATTAATTGACAACTTAGATAAATAAATACAAAGAATTATAAAAATGAAATATGTTAAATATATAAAGTAATGGATTAGAAAGATGTGTAACTAATTGTGATAACAAAGAGACATGATACTTCACTTGGTTTATTGTGCACAAATAGATATGGGATGGTTATAGGTAGAGTATGAAGAATGGAGATTGTGAGGTAGTCATCAAATTCTATAAATGATGTTAATAGAGATATAAATGTTACCTTCAAACTAAGGACACTATTATCAATGATATGGTCTTTATTGTGATGCTACCATCCTATATATAATATCCATTAGATCTTGATTAAACAAAATTCATGATTTTGTGTTTTTTATTGCCTATCTAATGATGTATTAAAATATATAATATAGGTTGTCACTCTATTATTATTTATCAAACCATATATCTTGACCGTTCTTCACCCTTAGAATGAATTTTTCCAAAAACTATTTTGTGTGGTCACTATGTCGAGTAAACCTCAAAGACCCCTATATAAATGAGTATTACCTACATAGACTATACTCCAAGGGAGGGCCTCAAACTTTTGTATTTGTCCCCAATGTGTGGGATTTAGTGTCAAAAATGGTGTAATATATTTTATGTAGATGTATGTTGTGATATAGACTATAACTTCATTAATACCCCACATGGGTTATTCTTTGGATAATTCAATCATTTTGTATGAGTGCTCCTATTAATGAAACTTAAATTAGGATGAATAGTCCAAAAAAATTAATTTATGTGATTAATTGAATGAGATTTGGTAGGTACTTGATTGGTATTTTAAATATTAATAATGAGAGGATTAGACTTGTATTTATACCAAACATTTTGAAAATATATCATAGTAGGGTTTAATAAGATAAATACACTGACCCATAGGTTTCTAAACACTAGTGTGCCTCTATGGTTGGTAGTTTCCACAAGGATAGAAAGTAGTTTTGGATCTTTAATCAATAGTAAAGGATATATATCAATTTTTGAGATTTAATTAGTGTATAAGTTGTCTAGGTGATCATAATAATATTTCTCAAATTATAAGATAATAATTTAGGAAAAGTGAGAAGATGAATGTCAATTTACAACAATGTGAAGGTATAAAATTGAATAGTAGATCCCTAATTAGTATTTTTCAAATGTAAAAGACTAAAATACTGTATATATTCTATTTTAAAATCTAAATTTTTCCACATTATTAATTTAGTAATGCATAATGATGAAATTACTAGATTAAAGGAAAGAAATACACACCTAGGTATGTACAATACACTTTGCTTTTATTTTAGCCTAGTTTTATTATTTTGATACTATATAACCTATAAGCAAGAACATTTTACAATATAAATCAATGCATATAGTATTAAATTATAAATAATTTAAATGATTGAAAATAAAAAGAGAAAGGAAGGAGTACACATGTGTTTCAATGCAACCATGTCACCCATTTTGTATTATGTAAGATAAATATGCTTCATTATTAAACATTAGGGATAAGATAATTTAAGACCTAAACCTTGGAAATATGAAAAAGGATATTGAAATATATTACACCACAAATATAGTTTAAGTAGCTTTTGTGACACAACTATTGATATCACTAAATCTCAATCACACAAGTCAAGAGTTAATATATAATATAGTGAGGGTGAGTGATTTAATCAAATCATCATATAAATATGGTGAGATTGGTTGATTTACTCAACTAAACCTATAAATATGGTGAGGTTTAATTAATTAATAAATTAAGCCAATTGTTATAGATATAAAATGTTGATAATAGTAATTTTTGGTGTAGTTGTTACTTGTTTGTGCTAGTAATCTAGATATATAATTGGTAATTTTTTAATTTATGTTGTAATAACATGTCATATTTACCTATAATGTTTTGAAAACTAAATTATATGTGTCATAAATACTTTTAAAACTATTTTTAATATTATAAAAATTAGTGTAATGTATATTATTCTTACCTTGGTAGTGTATATCTGAATCATGTAATTATACAAGAGATTGTACAAGTGTGGAGATCACATCTTTCTTACATGATAAGTTTAACATTTTTAGGTACTAATAACTATGTAAGTGTATGTCTTGTGATTATGACATACTCCCACTAACATTTGGAGACTTTGTGAATGTAGAGGTGATGCCTTTATGACATGCCCCCACTAAAGTATGGAAAATATGTAAATGTGGGGATGATGACTTTATGACATGCCCAATATTATATGCCCCTTCTTGAGGTGAAGGAAATAGAATATTATAGGTACCTTACCTCAAAAATATAAGGTAAATATATAATATATGTGTGAGTCATGTACCATATAGGAGTAACATGAATAAATAGATATATCAATGAATCTCATAGTGTGTGATCAAATCAATCAATAAGATGCATGATATATATCATGGTAACATATAGAGTAAGATTAGAAAACAATCAAGAATATACATAAGACTAATCGATGTAATTCTAAAGAAATGGTTTAAGGATATCCTATGTGAGGGATACAATTTCAATCAAGGCCTTTGTTGAGTCTTCCTTTGAATTAAATTGTATTATTTCTCAACATTTAGATCTTAAGTATGGGAGAAATGCATAACTATTTCAAATTTACATGATTCCTTGCACCTTCCACTCAAGAAATTATCTTTAAAAGGAGAGATTGATTCTTGCTTGGTTTCTCCCTTTGCTTGAAATGGGATCTTTACTAATACATGTATCTTTCCTAGTACATGTGTTTCAATTTAATTTTACAGAATGTCTTCACCTCAACACTTAGTGTTATTAATTTCTATCATAGGATGTCTAGTGTTGATATCCTTCCACAAAGAGATCTTTTTTTCCTTTCAATCTTCTGTAGTCTATAAAGAAATGGCACTTCTCAAAAAAATTATTGCAACAAAATGACAAAAATTCATAGTTAAATTTTTGGGTCCATAAGTGGTGTTCATCATTCAAGACTAATTTATGGTAAATCCTTCGAAACGTCAATATTTGAAAGTATTCTTCCAAACATTGTGTGTAAAATCAAAGATATAGGAGGGTTCATTTTTTAGAACACATCAACTAAATTAATTGATGCTTTGAAACATAAGCTTGACCAAAACTAGATTTGGGGTGTGTGAGTGAGACACAAGCAGATGTTATAACATTCAAAGGTTCTGTGAGGGGGATAAATGTTTTCAACCAATGTTTCAGAATAAGGGGTGATAATCATACCCTATGGATGGTTTTGAATCAATTCATTATCCTCAATGCAATTACACACCAAATTTTTTTTTCTTGATTTCCATACTACCTTTTATTATAGGTTTCTAGTGATATAATATCTAGTCATGAAGATCTAGGAGTTTTGGTCAATGGTTGACAAATCTATAGATCATGCCCCTTGAAGAGAACTAATAATTAATTTTGAGTAATTTTTTAACCTGATCCTAATGAAACATCACCACTGGGTTTGACATAATAGGGAGAAATTATTTATGTTAATCATAGTAAAAAATATATTAACTATATTAATATCACCCTAATATATTTGTTGTCGGGAAGGAATCACTCCATTATCAACAAACTCATTTAGTGGGTAACCTCCATTTTAGATCATGCACTCTCGATACAATATAATTAATTGATTTATTTATAGTAGCCTATGCATCTTATCTATACTAGCTATAATATTTCCAACTACTACTTTCCATGCTTGTGGAATTGTTAAAAATAACTTAAGAGATAACTTACAAAGAATATGTGTCCATGTATTTCATTAATAATAATATTAATCCATATGAGTCTATATAATATACTCATTAAGTGGATGTGTGGAAATTATTGTATGTCCACCAAAAATTATGCATCATAAGATCATCTCCCTAAGTAAATTATATAAAACATGCTCATTCTTGTCCACTTACAAGGCAAACCAATAAGAAAGACGTGATACATCTAAAATATATTTCCAAATAACTCAAAAATGGAACACCTCATAGACCTAAGACATATTTACTGGAAAGACAAGTCAATAGGCTACTCATAAAATAATTTATATGCTACCATCAACTCTAATAAAATGTGGTGTGAGATTAAAGCCTTTTAGATAATGGATTAGGTGCTTAAGTGGTTCAACACAAGAATAATTTGTCACTGATGAAATTTTTTTGATAAAGTATCTTAGATTTGGCTTACCTATTATGATGCTCTTTCACCTCACATAACTCTCTTACATCCACTGTATTTTTTTTGAACGAGATGTAACTTGACACTATAGTGATTGCATGGTGAGTTATGCTATAATAAGTCTCTTTGCATGAATGAAATGAGATTAATTTAGTTTTATCAATTCATTTCCTCATGTCCTAAATATATATGCAAGGCTACAGTGTTGGGATTTCATTCTTATAATATAGGTATTTTGTAATTGTAAGATATTATTTGTTTTATATTGTTTGAAGGCATGTAAACATTGGATTCTTTTAAAAATGGATTTACAATTTATTTATGAGTTTTTTAGGGTTGAAGAAGTAATAAGATTTGGGTTTGATACATTGTTATTATTTGATTTATCATTGTGTATAGACTAAATATTAGTCCTATAGTCATTTTATGGTAAGGTAAGCTCAAATTAATGTCTTTATGAATGTAGTTTTATTTTGGTCTAGGGATTATTTGACCTTGATCCCTTTTTATATTAATACATTTTTATTACCTTAAAAACATTTACATGGATGGAAGGTAATGTATATAATTCATATATTGGGCATGTAGTTATTATCTAATGTGTGAAGAACACATAAGTGTCTCTGCATGAAACCAACAAGAATATTTTATGTTTCTTATTATTTTAATATTATTCTAATTTATAATCAGAGTTTTTACTCTTTTAATAAATTTCATTATTCTCAAATTCTTATTTTTTTATTGGAATATAATGTCTTATGTATAACACAAATAATTAGTTGCGCTTTTAATTTTTTTAGAATTATTTTGTTTGACAACATGCAATCATTGGGTTCTTGTATGAAAATGTCTTTCAGTTTTGTATGGATCCTCATATGGTTTATGTAAAAATGTGTTTTTAAATTGAAACATTGTAATATTTTGATAACTCAATGGGCATAATCTAGAGTTTGGGAATGTAACCATTTTTAGATGAGTTGAGTTCAAATCATTGTCTTTGATTGAATGCAATTTTTTATTTTTTTTTCGGTTTTACTACTAGCATTAATATCATTTTTTTCATAAATATAATTTTTAAAGCATAAAATTATGTAAATGTCTATAAGTTTTTAATTTAATCCTTATGAAATACCTATTTATTATTTACTCACTTTTATTGATAAAAAAGATGATAGTTTTTTATTTTGGAATCAAATTGTTTTTTATTCTCATAAATATTTTTACAGTAATGTCAGGCCATGTGAATAGGATATACATTAAAAATATATTTTTTTTGGGTGAGGTAAGATCAAACAAGTGTTTCTTCATTAAGGTGTGGATCATATTTAATTTGTATGATTTTTTCCATCACATTGATGTCATTTATTTAACCTATACTTTTTTTTCATGTCATGAATCTTCGTATAGTAATATATTATCCATATTTATTTCTTTTAAAATCTACGTTTTTTCTTTATAAGGTAAAATTTGTCCTTTCAATAACATAAAGAATTGCATATTCCTTCATTATCTATATTACTATGTTGTTTGATGCCCTAGAGTAATTTGATTCTCGTAAATAATGAACTATGAATTCTTTAAATTTCTTTTCATATCGTTTATATAAAAACTATGTTTTTGTAAAACTATTACTATAAATTTTTATCCATTTTTCATGAACATATATAAGATTTGAAATCTTGATGATAAACTTAATTTAAATCAAATGGTTCACTACTTTATTCTTAATGATCAATGATTGATAATTACAATTGAAATACCTTCAACTAATATTTTTTTTTCTTTTAGTATGAGGAACTTTTAAATCATATTAACAGTTGATATAATATTTAGTGTGCACATTGTACTGTGCTCTTATTCCACATTAATTTAATTAATAAGTGGAACTAAATAATTTTTAATTGATTGACATTCATAACAATCACATTAGGCTACGATTTTATTGAAGGATATTAGGAGAATTTATGGGATATGGATGAGAAAGATTTCCAAGATTTTAAAAGTCATTTCCCGCTATTTATTTAACCTAGGATCCATTCATTAATCTAATTTTTGTGACCGATCATTTTATTGTGCTTCTTCACATCCTCCATTAATAGGATAGTTCCTATCAGTGGTATCAGAGCAGGGCTATCCTCGACCTCTCTGAAATAAGAAGGCAGACAATGGGAATACAGTGTGGACCACGTGCAAACCTTGTTGTTTTTTTAGTTCAACATTTATTTTTTCTGTGTGATTTACGATGGGTAGCAGTATGGACTACGTCCAATCCCATTATCAATTGTTTGTTCGTTGCTTTCTAGGTGTTTTTGTGAGCACTGACACTGTTCATTATTTTGAAGCAGGTTTGGACAATTTAGACCGCTTAAATGGTTTTGTTTTTGACGGATTCATCTATGTGAATCCGAATTCATTTGTAGTAAGTTTCATTTTTGGAACTCTTACAAATCGAGTTCTCTGTGCTCCATTCGCAAGATAGATCTGGTAGTACGAGTTTACTGCAGTGAACTTCGAACCCATGACCATCTGCACGGAAGTTGGTTTTGACTCTAAATTGGATGCATTGAAAATTACTTTCGTTGGATTTGGACTACATCTGCATCTCATTAGCATTTTTCATTGCTTTGAGTTTCAGCCTCAGATCTCCTTTGGTAGACATATTCTTGTTCAACATTTCTTTCATCTCCACTTGGCTCCGCCGATAGAATCTATACATTGAATTGATAGAAGGGTTGACATCCTCCTTGGAACTTGGCGATCGCCTGCACCAACGAGTCTCTGAGGGCTGTATTAGCAAGTTTCTGACCAACATCAGTGAGTCCAATTTTATCTATCACCGAACTCTGTTCATGCACCATTTTATTCACTGGTCAACGAACCACATTTATCTTTGACATCCCTCTTATCTCGTTGGCTACTACAGATCGTTTAACCACCAGAGTCATTCTTTCTATCCTCAACAACTCGAGCTCTACCTCGACAGAAGGATAACCTCCCTACAACGAGATTCACTCCATCGGGCTACTCTTCTTGAGCTCGTCTTAATCTCCAACTCCTTGCATGCAAAGATTTCTCAGCAATAGCCCAATTTTTTTTTGATAATGATCTATTTGTCTTTTAATTTACATTATCAGAATTTTAATTTAAAAAAAAAACTTCATAGCCTATGTGGCTAACAAACTTTTGTAAAAGTCATATAGTATTGGGAAGATCGAATCCCCCAAAACTAAAAGTATTTTTAAAAGGGGAATTTAAATTAAAAATAGTTTAATATGAAAATCCTTTGTAAAGGATATTTTTATATTTTTGAGATAGAGAAGAATAATATTGTTGAAAAAGGAGATATGAGGTATTTTTTAAAGGAGGAGTTTATTTCGGATAAATAAATTGTAAGGGGTCACTTTTATATGTATTTGGATGTAATATTGATGGAAACCGACATTCAATAATCCTTTAGATTAAAGGGGGGACATTCACAAATGAGGTCAATGTATTTGAATGCGACATTCTCTCTCATGTGCACACTAAAAGGGGGGAATTCTAGAATATTTAGTCTGCACATTATAATGTGCTCTTGTTCCATATTAATTTAATTAATAAGTGGAACTAAATAATTTGTAGTTAATTGATAACAATCACATTAGGCTATTTGTAAGTAAATGATAGAATATTTTGTGTGCACATTATAATGTGCTCTTGTTCCATATTCATAACAATCACATTAGGCTAAGATTTTATTAAAGGATATTAGGAGAATGTACAAGATATGAATGAGGAAGATCTCTTAGATTTGAGGTGAAATTTTCCTCTATTTATGTAACCTGGCATTCATTCAATAATCAATTTTTTGTGACCGATCATTTTATTGTGCTTCTACACATTCTCCATTAATGAGATAGTTCCTATCAACAGTCACACTAAATGCACAAATGAATCACATATAATAAAAAATGTAATGATTCTTCAATTATGGTTAAAATTTACATGGTAATTTCATCAATAATATTTAAAATTCATTTTAAATAATTGACTCAAGAAAAAAAATCATCAAGTAACGGCAACAATTATATATTCAAAATATAGCTATGATTAGCATTTGGATGGAAATTTTTGATTCCCAACCTATTCTTTCACTTGAAGATGTATTGAAATATATTTGAAAAGATTCTTTCAGATAATATAAATGGTTTTAAATCTATAAAAATATGATAACAATTATTTTAGGAAATGCATGCTCAAATAAACCATCTTAAAATTAAATTAGGATATTTTTAATATGTAAAAATATTGTACATAATCCTAGGTGTCATATGACAGTTTGTATTAATATAATAATTTAATATTCCATTCCCATGGGAATAGGAAGGGTCATTTTTGGAATGTGAAGTGAGTAACCATCTTGTATTATTTATTAGAAAGAATTTCTCATTTAAATTTGAATCATGAAGACAATTTTACCTTGCACCAAACATTGTCTATAACCATTTTGTCAATAATTTATAAGGCCTAACAATGGGATCATATTAGTGTTTTCGCTAGTCTAATCTACCTTATCCATTATTATCTTCATTATTATAGCTATAAGGTATTTGTAGTTTAGTTCTGAGTCAGTAAATTTTTTTTATGTACTCTTTATCAGTGTATTATCCATTAAAGGAGGCATCTCTATAGTAGAGGGCCATTTTTTTGTTCAATGGCATGACTGAGCTAACATAGGATGTCTCATTAGAATAAATAAGGTGTGATTTTCATCATCCATCTACTATGTGGTAAGATGTTTTAATCTTTATAGTGGTTGATCATTTTCATCCTAAAAAGGTGTCTTCTATTCTTTCTTGACTGGCGTGTTGCTAGAATTGAAAGTTTAGGTGATGATTGCTTGTTGTCTCTTATTTTATAACCTTCAAAGGTGTCATACATATTTATTGGACCCTATATAACCCTAAAAAATGAGTTTTGTTTGTAATACCTATTGAATTTGGTATGCATTTCATTCATCTATTTTTTATAGACTATAACTCAGTCTTTCCCAACCACATTTTACTCTAGGATGTGAACAAGATTTTTAGGGAATATATGGAGTTTTTCAGTAAGAACATGTAGCAATATATTTATTTTTCAGTCTTAAAATTCTATAAATTTCTTTTATGTTGCCTATTATTTTTCTTGACATTTTCTCTCAGCTGCATTTGTTGCCAAAGTGAAGAGATACAATATGATTGGTCTTCTTTGAGGAGGATAGCTTTTATCAGACCAAAGGGCATAATTTTTCATCCACATATTAAAATATTCAATTTTCATATTCATATAAGACAAATTACAGGAGAAGAGGTATTTTACATCATTTGATTTAAAATAAAAATTTCAATTTAATGTTTTTTCAATTTTGAAGCATTTTAAAATCAATTGTAAACACATATTTCACTTCCAATCATAAATTTTGAAAATTTGAGACAAATAATATATGGAAGATTTGTAAAAAACAAACAATCTTGGAAAAGAAAGGGGATCTAAGGAGAGGTACTCTTTGGACATTTATTTTTATCAAAAATTATAAATTCAAAAACAAATAAAAACTAATTATATCAGCGATGAGATGTGGGAGAGTTGGTAAAGTGACTTGGTTTTTTCAGACACCTCCCAAGTTCAAATGTTTGTTTAGTATCTAAGGCTAGATGTGGCTGATCGTTAGTATTATTGGGCTACTTTAATCTAATAATTGGTATTATCCAGTTGGTTGTGCTTATTCTTGGTATTCATGGATTGAGTATGGCCATTCATTGGTATTCTTGTAATGGTTGTGGTCATTTAGTGGTATTATAGGGCTAGTTGTGATTATTATTGGTAGTTTTGGGCCAATTTTGGTCATTGTTATTACTATTGGGTCAGTTACAACCAATATTTATAAATATAAAACATGTGGTAGAAGATCACTTGGGGATTTTGGCTACTGATTATGTCTAAGACTAGTTACAGCTACAGTCAAAATTGAATACTTATTTATAAAAATAATGTATATCATCAAGTATGAGGTTTTATTTTTAAGCAGGTGATAATGATAGTGAAAATAATTTTCATATGCCACCTAGGTACCATTTACTATTCTTATCTCATGTACCTTAATTCTTCTTTCACATACTACTAAGTATAAATAAAATGCAAGAATATTCCATGTACTGATGCGTATATAGAAAGGGTGAGTATACGGGGAGGTTTGGTATGTAGTTCTAGTGGATATATGAAATATGACAAATTATAGTGATAAATAACCAATTTGGGGGTATTAAAAACTCAAATCAGAAATAATGCATTTAATCAAATCAATTCATGGCACAATAATGACCGTCAAAGATAATAGTTTATAATGGTCTCATAAAGTGTAAAAATGATCATATTATAGGATCTATAGTTAAATACTTATGACAATGATACATAATGAGTTGATCCAATATGGAATGCTAAATATATTCAAACATGGAGGCAAAAAAACTGGAAATCAATGGCCTTGATGAGGTCCTCAATCGATTAAGATGTGTTTACTCACACTAAAGGATACGGTACTCCATGGGAAGAATTTAAAATATTTAAATAACTATATGATTCACATATATATTTGGAAATAATTTAATTTTGTTTGAATTTATTGATCCTTGAGTTTAAAAATGTTGATGTGATGAGATTAGCTTTAGAAATACGTGCAATCAAGCATGATATGGATACCATGGGTGACAAAATTAACACATTTATTACTAAATTATTAAAATCACTTATTCAAAAATATTTATCCTACTTGGAGTTTATATAATCAAGAAATCATATGAAGACTCTCATATTTGGTTAGTTGGTTGAAAAAGATGGTAGGATGAAAAAGGGCGTTTGAAATGAAGATAGAGTTCATAGGAGAAAAAGTTTGTTATGTAGTGGGAATTTTTCCAATACATCCAATAATTACATGTGTTTAAAAATTATCTAAATAATAATTAAAACAATAAAAATAATGTAAAAGGTGGAAAAAATGGAAACCAAGGTTGTCAAAATAAAAAAAAGAATGACAAGCAACACCTCTATTATGAATGGTGTGATAAAACAAAGAAAAGAAACCCACTAATGCAAGGCTCCATGGAATAAAATTAAATCATATCATAAAATAAACAAGGAAAATTCAAATTAAAAAGCAAAATAGTCAAATAATAGATTTGATATTTTCATAGTGTATGTGATTTATCAATAGAATTTTGGGTGAAAACACATGTTTTTATTATTGATGCATTTCAACTCAGCATCCATGATTCATCCTTAGGAAATTGATATAAATTTCTTGGGCATGAATAATAGATGGTGATTCAAAACGTATCGATAAAAAATAAACAAATAATTCCATAGAAAAATCTATTGATCATAAGAGTCTAACTCTACTCAATTTTGTAATGATTGCATGTTTTTTGCTTCGAATTATGGAGAAAGAAATATAATAATTATTTCATCATGTTTCGACTCTTGGGTTATTGATAATGGTGACAAACAACACATGACTTTATTAAGACACTTATTTGATGATTTTTATAATGGAGGTTTTGGTCAAGCATTCCTCATAGATAGATCAAGATTATAAGCACATGGAAGAGGTACAATTCGACTCGAGTTTCTAATGATTATGAATTTAAAACTCTAAAATTTTCAATACCATCCTCAATTGAGGATACATTTGTTGTCTATAGTGTTCATTGTTTCTTTCATTGATGCTAATTTTTTTAATTTAATCATTACATTTCTTATTATCATAAGCTTGTGTAGAGGTGTATAAGGTCAAGCACATAGTTTATAGATTGGGCATGTAGTCATTTTAAAGTGTGTTAACCTCAACTTAATGTCATATTTTGTTAGTATCATAATTTTTGGTGACCCAAATAGCGTTTCCTATATCAATATGTCACTTCATGTCATAAATTTTTGTATAGGGACTTAGGATCAAGATGTTTTATTTTCAAAGCCATGTTGTGTCATTGAAAGGAGGGATATGGCATTTGAATAACATAAATATTTAGATATTCCTTCATTTCCTAGATATTAATATGTATTTTCACATCTTGGGATCATTTGAGTCTTTTAAGTAAAGCTCTATGTATGTTTTATGGCTCTTTATTTGGGTTATGTAGAAAGTAGGTTTTTATAAGTTAAAATTATTTTTGTTAAGACTAAAAAATGTTAATAAATGTTTGTATGGATACCTAAATCTAGTCTCACGAACCTGAAAACCTTAATTCTTGACATATATTTAATGACATGAATTATGCTCAAGTATGAGACCATTATTTTACATCACTCTAGCCAGTTACCTATATGGGGGCTTGACCCATACTTCCAACATCACTACGAAATAGGAGTTTCTAAGTCATCAAAGATATTTATTTGTTAGATTTGATTACATTAATATTTATTATGTTATATTTTAATGCATATGTAAGGATACATAGGCTTTTCTTGTGCGCTATTAATCTAAACTAATACTCACATTAACAACTTAATAAAATATAATCTATATATGATATAGTCATCTATGAGATCATGTTTTGAAATTTGTTTTACTTATTTATGGAGATAGTGAATCCCTAGTGTTTTTATATCTCAACCTGCATAGGCTAAAAATATGATATGGATTGAATTTCAAGTGAGTTACATTCGAATCAGTGTCTTTATGTGAATGTCATGAAGATATTTCACTTATCACATATTTATTGGTGAATAAAGTCCCATTTTCTAAAAATAAATATGTTTCTTTATGTAATAAAATTATTTATAGAGCTACACAATCCACATTTGTTTTAAAAGCCATGGTGTTTAATTATAAGTGATCTAGGGCTAAAATCAAATCAATTTAAAAATATTCTTCTTGGTAACATAAATAATGGTGGTGTTTTTTATAGTGTTATATCTTTAATCCTAAGTTTATACGATGTGGGAATAGGGTTGAGAAAATAAAATAACCTTAGTGCAAGGGTGATAAACTAATATATAGGACACTAATTAATTGACAACTTAGATAAATAAATACAAAGAATTATAAAAATGAAATATGTTAAATATATAAAGTAATGGATTAGAAAGATGTGTAATTGATTGTGATAACAAAGAAACATGATACTTGACTTGGTTTATTATGCACAAATAGATATGGGATGGTTATAGGTAGAGTATGCAAAATGGAGATTGTGAGGTAGTCATCAAATTCTATAAATGATATTAATAGAGATATAAACGTTAACTTGAAACTAAGGACACTATTATTAATGATATGCTCTTTATTGTGATGCTACCATCCTATATAGAATATCCATTAGATCTCGATTAAACAAACTTCATGATTTTGTGTTTTTTATTGCATGTCTAATTATTTATTAAAATCTATAATATCGGTTGTCACTCTATTATTATTTATCAAACCCTATATCTTGACCGTTCTTCACCCTTAGAATTAATTTTTTGAAAAAAATGTATTGTGTCATCACTATGTCGAGTAAACCTCGAAGACCTCTATATCAATGACTATTACCTACATAGACTATACTCCAAGGGAGGGCCTCAAAATTATGTATTTGTTCCCAATGGGTGGGATTTAGTGTCAAAAATGGTGTAATACATTTTATGTAGATGTATGCAGTGATATAGACTATAACTTCATTAATATCCCACATGGGTTATTCTTTGGATAATTCAATCATTTTGTATGAGTGCTCCTATTAACGAAACTTAAATTAGGATGAATAGTTCAGAAAAAATAATTTATGTGATTAATTGAATGAGATTTGGTAGGTACTTGATTAGTATTTTAAATATTAATAATGAGAGGATTAGACTTGTATTTATACCAAACATTTTGAAAATATATCATAGTAGGGTTTAATAAGATAAATACACTGACCCATAGGTTTCCAAACACTAGTGTGCCTCTATGGTTGGTAGTGTCCACAAGGATAGAAAGTAGTTTTGGATCTTTAATCAATAGTAAAGGATATATATCATCTTTTGAGATTTAATTAGTGTACAAGTTGTCTAGGTGATCATAATGATATTTCTCAAATTATAAGATAATAATTTAGGAATAGTGAGAAGATGAATTCCAATTTTACAACAATGTGAAGGTAAAAAATTGAATAGTAGATCCCTAATTAGTATTTGTCAAATGTGCAAGACTAGAATACTATAGATATTCTATTTTAAAATATAAATTTTTACACATTATTAATCTAGTAATTCATAATGATGAAATTACTAGGTTAAAGGAAAGAAATACACACCTAGGTGTGTACAATACACTTTGCTTTTATTTTAGCGTAGTTTTATTATTTTGCTACTATGTAACCTATAACCAAGAACATGTTGCAATATAAATCAATGCATATAGAATTAAATTCTGAATAATTTAAATGCTTGAAAATAAAAAGAGAAAGGAAGGAGTACGCATGTGTTTCAATGCAACCATGTCACCCCTTTTGTATTATGTTAGAGAAATATGCTTCGATATTAAACATTAGGGATAAGATAATTTGAGACCTAAACCTTGGATATGTGAAGAAGGAGATTGAAATATATTACACCCCAAATATATTTTAAGTATCTTTTGTGACACAACTATTGATATCACTAAATCTCAATTGCACAAGTCAAGTGTTAATATATAATATAGTGAGGGTGAGTGATTTAATCAAATCATCATATAAATATGGCGAGATTGGTTGATTTACTCAACTAAACTTATAAATATGATGAGGTTTAATGATTTAATAAATTAATCCAATTGTTATAGATATAAAATGTTGATAATAGTAATTTTTGGTGTAGTTGTTACTTCTTTGTGACAGTAATCTAGATATATAATTGGTAATTTTTTAATTTATGTTGTAATAACATGTCATATTTACCTATAATGTGTCCCAAACTAAATTATATGTGTCATAAATACTTTAAAAAATATTTTTAATATAATAAAAAATTAGTGTAATGTATATTATTCTTACCTTGGCAGTGTATATCTGAATCATGTAATTATACAAGAGATTGTATAAGTGTGGAGATCACGTCTTTCTTACATGATAACTTTAACATTTGTAGGTACTAATAACTATGTAAGTGTATGTCTTGTGATTATGACACACTCCCACTAACATTTTGAGACTTTGTGAATGTAGAGGTGATGCATTTATGACATGCCCCCACTAAAGTATGGAAAATATGTAAATGTGGGGATGATGACTTTATGACATACCCCAAATTATATGCCCCTTTTTGAGGTGAATGAAATAGAATCTTATAGGTACCTTAACTCAAAAATATAAGGTTAATATATAATATATGTGTGAGTCATGTACTATATAGGAGTAACATGAATAAATAGATATATCAATGAATCTCATAGTGTGTGATCAAATCAATCAATAAGATGCATGATATATCATGGTAACATATAGAGTAAGATTAGAAAACAATCAAGAATATAGATAAGAGTACTCGATGTAATTCTAAAGAAATGGTTTAAGGATATCCTATGTGAGGGATGCAATTTCAATCAAGGCCTTTGTTGAGTCTTCCTTTGAATTAAATTGTATTATTTCTTGACATTTAGATCTTAAGTAGGGGAAAATGCATAATATTTCAAATTTACATGATTCCTTGCACCTTCCACTCAAGAAATTATCTTTAAAAGGAGAGATTGATTCTTTCTTGGTTTCTCCCTTTGCTTGAAATGGGTTCTTTACTAATACATGTATAGTTACTAGTACATGTGTTTCAATTAATTTCTATGGAATGTCTTCACCTCAACACGTAGTATTATTAATTTCTATCATAAGATGTCTAGTGTTGATATCCTTCCACAAAGAGATCTTTTTTTCCTTTCAATCTTCTATAGTCTATAAATAAATGGCACTTCTCAAACAATTTATTGCAACAAAATTACAAGAATTCATAGTCAGATTTATGGGTCCATAAGTAGTGTTCATCTTTAAGGACAAATTTTATGGTAAATCCTTAGAAATTGCAATGTTTGAAAGTATTCTTCCAAAAATTGTGTGTAAAATCAAAGATATAGGAGAGTTCATTTTTTTGAACACATCAACTAGATTAATTGATGCCTTGAAACATGGACTTGACCAAGACTAGATTGGTGGTGTGTGAGTGAGACACAACCAAATGGTCTAACATTCAAAGGTTATATGAGGGGGATAAATGTTTTTAACCAATGTTTCAAAATAAGGGGTGATAATCATACCCTGTGGATGGTTTTGAATCACTTCATTATCCTCAATGAAATTACACACCAAAACAAAAAAAAATTATTTCCATACTACCTTTTATTATAGGTTTCTAGTGATATAATATCTAGTCATGAAGATCCAGGAGTTTTGGCCAATGGTTGACAAATATATAGATGATGCCTCTTGAAGAGAACTAATATTTACTTTTGAGTAATTTTTTAACCTCATCCTAATGAAACATCACCACTGGGTTTGACATAATAGGGAGAATTTTTTTATGTTAATCATAGTAAAAAAAATATTAACTATATATATTTCACATTAATATATTTGTTGTGGGGAAGGAATCACTCCATTATCAACAAACTCATTGATTGGGTAACCTCCATTTTAGATCATGCACTCTCAATACAATATAATTCATTGATTTATTTATAGTAGCCTCTGCATCTTATCTATACTAGTTATAATATTTCCAACTACTACTTTCCATGCTTGTGTAATTATTAAAATTAACTTAAGAGATAACTTACAAAGAATATGTGTCCATGTATTTCATTAATAATAATATTAATCCATATGAGTCTATATAATATACTCATTAAGTGGATGTGTGGAAATTATTGTATGTCCACAAAAAATTATGCATCATAAGATCATCTCCATAGGTAAATTATATAAAACATGCTCATTTTTGTCCACTTACAATGCAAACCAATAAGAAAGATGTGATACGTCTAAAATATATTTCCAAATAACTCAAAAATAGAACACCTCATAGACCTAAGACATATTTAGTGGAAAGACAAGTCAATAGGCAACTCAAAAAATAATTTATATGCTATGATCAGCTCTAATAAAATTTGGTGTGAGATTAAAGCCTTTTACATAATGGCTTAGGTGCTTAAGTGGTTCAACACAAAAATAATTTGTCACTGATGAAAAAAATTTGATCTAGTATCTTGGATTTGTCTAACCTATTATGATGTTCTTGCACCTCACATAACTCTCTTACATCCATTGTATTATTTTTGAATGAGATATAACTTGAGACTATAGTGATTGTATAGTGAGTTATGCTAGAATAAGTCTCTTTGCATGAATGAAATGAGATTGCTACGCCCCTAAACTATCACATGTATGAGGATAGTATTAGCTGACTTGTGGCTTACTTATCCCTCTTTGACACTATATTACATTTATCAATGGTTTATTTTGATTATTAGGTCAGCCTATGGAGTAACCATGGCCTAGATAGACTATATATAGGAGGTAGTGGGTAATCATTTATCATCATATTGTGAATTTTGCTCTTATTGAAGCTTGTGGAGGTTGCCCCCTAGAAGTGGCTTATATATTATCATATATTTGGATATATTTCAGTTATATTTGTATATAATTTTTTTTTTATACTTAATTCTTGAAGTAGTTTCATTAAAAGTGGTATCAGAGCTACGATTTAGGCAATCTTGTGGGTGAAACACTAAACTTTTAAAATTTGTAATATATAAAAAATGGTTGTGAATTTCTCTAAAAAAATTTTACTGGAGGTGATAAATAGTAAAATTAAGCTTCCATTAAAATTTCAGCTCATTTGGATTTGTTTTACAAAAGTTATCTCTATTTTATGGTTTTTCATAAAATTGCTCTATAGTGCGCAATTCATAGAATTTTTCTAAGTTATTTACATTTTTAGAAATATTAGAATTTTTTTGATATGATATGTTCTTTTTAAATTTTTATTTAAGGCCAAAATAATTCCAAAATTACTTGGTCAAAGTTGGGTCAAAAGTGCCAATAAGGGTCGACATCGTAAAACCCTTTTATGGTAGGTCCACAAACTCAGGGCTGAGGGAAGGGTGCTGAAACTCAAGGTAAAACTCCTAAGAAGGAAGAGATGGAGTCAGAAGGGGGATGTACTAGACCCTTTTTACCAGGGTTTTCTGACATAGATCACAAAGTGAGCCAGCTTGACTATAGTATGCAAGGCATTCAAAGTGAGGTGCAAGACATAAAATATAATATGCAATCCATACAAGATAGTTTGGGAGATATCATTAAAAATTTAAACATTAATCAGTCAAATCATCAAGCTAACTCTATTCCAAAAACCCACCAGGGTGGTTCTCCTAACCAGTATACTTCAAATCCAACTCCATGGCCACAAAGGAACCTATTACCAAAGGTGGATATGCACAAATTTGATGGAAAAGATCCACTCAATTGGCTCTACCAAATGGAGAGTTTTTTGACCTACATCAGATTCCAAGTGGATAGAAGGTTACCATGGCATCCTTGTATCTTGAACCTGATCAATTCATTTGGTATTGATGGTTGTGTGCTCAAAAGAAAAAGATGACTCTCAATGTCACCTGGTCAGTTTTTATAGAGGAGCTATAATTACACTATGGCAATAGTGTGACCAAGAATTACTTCAGCTAACTAGCAAAATTGTGACAAACTAGCTCCATCAAGGATTATATTCATCATTTTTAGAACCTATCCTTACGTGTGGAGACAATTTCTGAAGCAAACTTAAATGACCTATTTTTGGGTAGACTCAAGGACCACATTCAACATGAGGTACGCATGTTTAATCCACTTAATATTTTTGATTCTATTATCCTAGCACGTAGAGCTGAGGAAAAATTCATAGCCAACAAGACGCAACGATTCACTCACTTCAAAGATTGTAGCATATCATCACCAACATTTCCTATACATACTAGATTGACCCCTCAAAAAATTGAAGAGAAGCATGCAAAAGGATTATGTTTTGGTTGTGATAGAAAGTAGAGTAAAGGACATAGATGTGCTGAGAAGAAGTTATTCTACATTGAGGGACCAAACAAAGATGAAGAAGCAGATGATGCCTCTAATGATGATGAGGAAGATATAGAGGAGGTACCTCAAGATTCCCAACCTACAATCTCTTGTCATGCACTTGCAGGTATTAACACTCCAAAAATTCTTAAGGTGGTAGGTTTCCTCAAGAAATAGAAGGTGATAGTTTTGATTGATTCATGGAGCACACATAACTTTATAAACCATAAGTTACCCACTTGATTGAACTGTTTCATCTACCCAACACCAAAATTTTAGGTCATGATTGCAGATGGTGACACAATTAATTGTTTAGGCAAATGCCATAGTATTAAGCTTACTATGGGTGGGTACAACCTCAACTCTCCTATGTTTGATATTCCCATGGGTAACACAGACATTGTTTTGGGAGTCCAATGGCTCACAACCTTAGGTACCATTAAGATGAACTTCCAAGAACTATTCATGCACTTTCATTCTCAAGGTAAGAAAATTGAACTACATGGATTAAATGCAAAATCTCCACAATTGATTAGTTCACATCAGATGACCAAGATGCTAAAAAAGGGGGCAGAGGGAGTTATTGCATGATTATGCTCCATAGAAGTTCAACCCACACATGTATCTACACATCCTAATCTACAAATAATTTTTGAAGACCACTCATCTATTTTTGGGGCCATACCAAAAGGACTACCACCAAAAAGAGAACATGATGATGCCATTCAACTAATTCTAGGTAGTCAACCACCAAATATCTGACCATATAGATATCCATATGCACATAAGAGTGAAATTGAATAGATGGTCCATGAAATGTTGGAGGCAGTGATCATCAAGCATAGCCAAAGTGCATATTCATCACCAGTGGTCATGGTGCAGAAGAAGGATGACACATGAAGGATGTGCCTATATTATAGGGAACTCAACAAGTACACCATCAAAGATAAGCTTCCTATTCTAGTAATTGATGATTTACTTGATGAGTTTCATGGTGCTAATTATTTCACAAAATTGGATCTTCGCTTGAGGTACCATCAAATTAGAATCAATGATGAAGATGTTCATAAAACTATTTTTAGAACACATGAGGGCCATTATGAGTTTTTGGTAATGCCCTTTGGTCTTAAAAATGCACCATCTACTTTTCAGAGCTTGATGAACACTATTTTTAGGCCTTTTTTAAGGAAGTTTGTGCTAGTTTTCTTTGATGACATATTGATTTATAGTCAGACATGGGAAGCACATTTGCAACATGTGAAATAGGTGTTGATAGTTTTGGAGAAGCACCAACTTTATGTGAAGCCATCTAAATGTGATTTTGGAGTATAGGAGGTAGAGTACCTTGGTCACAATGTTTCCCATGAAGGGGTCAAAGTTGATCCCCAGAAGATCAAAGTGATAATGGAATGGCCCATGCCAAAAACTCTCAAAAACCTTTGAGGGTTTCTTGGACTAACAGGTTACTATAGAAGATTTGTGAAAGGTTATGGCAGCACAGCAGTTCCACTCATTACATTGCTAAAGAAGGATGCTTTGCATTGGAATGATGATGCCACCAAAGCATTTGAGAAACTAAAAGTAGCTATGTGCACCACTCCAGTTTTGGCTACTCTAGACTTCTCACAAACATTCACTATTGAATGTGATGCTTCTAGTTATAGATTAGGGGTAGTACTAATGCAAGAAGGAAGAATTTGGAAGTCATCAATTCAAAGGAAAGAATCTACAAAAACCTATCTATGAGAAAGAAGTGATGGCTATTCTTCATGCAGTTAAACAATGGAGGCCTTATCTGATGGGTAGACACTTCAAGGTGAAAATGGATCATGATAGTATCAAATACTTTTTGGAGCAAAGATTATTATCTGAGGAACAAAAAAAATGGGCAACCAAAATGTTGGGTTATGATTTTGAAATCATCTACAAAAAGGGTAAAGATAATGTAGTAGCAGATGCACTATCCAGACGGGATGCATCCATAGAAGCATTACTTTGTGCAATGTCCATATTGCAAGTAGATTGGGTGGATGAAGCTAGGTTAGAATGGGAGCAAGGCAAGGATACATAGGTTCTGATTTAGAATCTCCAGCAAGGTAATTTATCCTCTGACAAATTTGAATGGAAAGGTAATGTCCTATGGTATAAGGGTAGGTTATACTTATGCAAAAATTCAGAGCTTAACCATAAGATTCTTGCAGAGTTGCATGCATCTCCAATTGGGGTACACTCAAGGTTCTTGAAAACTTATCATAGAATTAAGAAATAATTAATTTGGGAAGGACTCAAGGGAGATGTACAAAATTTTGTGGAAGAATGCTTGATATGTCAATAGAATAAAGGTGAAACAATTAAGACCCTAGGTTTGTTGCAACCATTAGCAATTCCTAGTCAAAGGTGGGAGGAGGTTTCCATGGATTTCATCACTAAGTTGCCTTGTTCTGAAAGTAAGAATGTTATTTTGGTCATTGTGGTTAGGCTTACAAAATATTCCCATTTTTGTGCTCTCTCACACCCATTTTCAGCAAGTAGAATCGTGGCTATTTTTATGGAAGCAGTTCTCAAATTACATGGAACCCTAAAAATAATTGTAGGCTATCATGATCCTATTTTCACTAATAATTTTTGGACTGAACTATTTTATTTTTTGGATACTCAGCTAGCTCATAGCTCATCTTACCATCCCCAATCTGATGGACAAACTGAAGTGGTTAACAAATGTTTAGAGGGGTATCTCTGTTGTTTTGTATCAGATAAACAAGAACATTGGGTTAAATGGATACCACTTGCAGAATGGTGGTATAACACATCTTTCCATACCTCTTCTAAAATGTCTCCATTTATAGCACTATATGGTTACCATCCACCTTCCATCACTTCTTCATTAAAGGTGCACACCAAGGTTCGAGATGTGGAAGAGCACATTCAACATCAACAAGAGGTTTTGGATAGTTTGAGAGAGAATTTGGCCTTGGCATAAAATAGGATGAAGCAAAAAGCAGATCAACACTGGAGTGAGTGAAATTTTGAGGTGGGTGACTGGGTATTTGTTCATTTTCAGCCTTACAAGCAGATGTCCTTGAAGCAACAGAAAAAGGACAACAAACTTGCTCCAAAGTATTATGGCCCTTATCAGGTTTTATAAAAAATTGGAGTGTGGATTACAAGCTCGAGTTACCTCATTCATCTCACATACACCCAGTATTTCATGTTTCTTGTTTGAAGAAGGTCATTAGACAGAAAGTTTCTGCCCAGATAGAGCTCCAAGAACTAGATGAAGAAGGACGAGTCATTTCTAAACTAGAGAAGATCCTCCAAACACGTACTAAGAGGTTGAGAAACAGAGAGATTAGGAAATATTTGATCAAGTGGAAAAACCAAAGCAGTGAATATGCAACATGGGAAGGTGAAGATTTTCTACAACAACATCCAGAGTTGTTTAACATTGAGGACAACATTGGTTTGAAGGTGAAGGGCATGCTATGCCCCTAACCTATCACATGTATGAGGATAATATTAGCTGCCTTGTGGCTTACTTATCCCTCTTTGACATTATATTACATTTATCTATGTTTTCTTTTGATTATTAGGTCGCCCTATGGAGTAACCATGGCCTAGATAGACTATATATAGGAGGTAGTGGGTAATCGTTTATCATCATATTGTGAATTTTTCTCTTATTGAAGCTTGTGGTGGTTGCCCCCTTAAAGTGGCTTATCTATTATCATATATTTGGATATATTTCAGTCATATTTGGATATAATTCTGCTGTTATACTTAATTCTTGATGTAATTTCATTACAGAGATTAATTTAATTTTATCAATTCTTTTAGTATCATTGATGTAATTTTTTTAATCAATTCATTTCCTCATGTCCTAAATATATATGCAAGGCTACAATGTTGGGATTTCATTCTTATAATATAGGTATTTTGTAATTGTAAGATACTATTTGTTTTATATTGTTTGAAGGCATGTAATCATTGGGTTCTTATAAAAATGGATTTACAATTTATTTATGAATTTTTTAGGGTTGAAGAAGTAATATGATTTGGGTTTGATACATTGTTCTTATTTGATTTATCATTGTGTATAGACTAAATATTAGTCCTATAGTCATTTTATGGTAAGGTAAGCTCAAATCAATGTCTTTATGAATGTAGTTTTATTTTGGTCTAGGGATTATTTGACCTTGATCCCTTTTTATATCAATACATTTTTTATTACCTTCAAAACATTTACATGGATGGAAGGTAATGTATATAATTTATATATTGGGCATGTAGTCATTATCTAATGTGTTAAGAATGCATAAGTGTCTCTGCATGAAACCAATAAGTATGTTTTATGTTTTTTATTATTTTAATATTATTCTAATTTATAATCAGTGTTTTTCCTCTTTTAATAAATTTCATTCTTCTCAAATTCTTATTTTTTTATTGGAATATAATGTCTTATGTATAACACAAATAATTATTTGTGCTTTCAATTTTTTTAGAATTATTTTGTTTGACAACATGCAATCATTGGGTTCTTGTAAGAAAATGTCTTTCAGTTTTGTATGGATCTTAATACGGTTTATGTAAAAATGTGTTTTTAAATTGAAACATTGTAATATTTTGATAACTCAATGGGCATAATCTAGAGTTTGGGCATGTAACCATTTTTAGGTGAGTTAAGCTCAAATTATTGTCTTTGAATGAATGCAATGAGATTTTTTTTTGGTTTTACTACTAGAATTAATATCATTTTTATCATAAATATAAATTTTTAAGCATAAAATTATGTAAATGTCTAGAAATTTTTAATTTAATCCTTAAGAAATACCTATTTATTATTTACTCACTTTTATTAATAAAAAAGATGATAGTTTTTTATTTTGGAATCAATATGTTTTTTATTCTCATAAATATTTATACAGTTTTGTCAAGCCATGTGAATAGCATATACATTTAAAATGTATTGTTTTTGGGTGAGGTAAGATCAAACAAGTGCTTCTTAATTAATGTGTGGATCATATTTAATTTGTATGATTTTTTCTAGGACATTGATGTCATTTATTTAACCAATACCTCTTTTCATGTCATGAATTTTTGTATAGTAATATAATGTCCATATTTATTTCTTCTAAAAGCTATGTTTTTTCATTATAAGTTAAGATTTGTCCTTTGAATAACATAAAGTATTGCATATTCCTTCATTATCTATATTACTATGTTGTTTGATGCCCTAGAGTAATTTGATTCTCGTAAATAAGGAACTAGGAATTGTTTAAATTTCTTTTCATATCGTTTATATAAAAACTAGGTTTTTGTAAAGATGTTACTATAAACTTTTATCCATTTTTCATGAACATATATAAGATTTGAAATCTTGATGATAAAATTAATTTAAATCAAATGGTTCAATACTTTATTCTTAATGATCGATGATTGATAATTACAATTGAAATACCTTCAACTAATATTTTCTTTTCTTTTAGTATGAGGAACTTTTAAATCATATTAACAGTTGATATAATATTTAGTGTGCACATTGTAATGTGCTCTTATTCCACATTAATTTAATTAATAACTGGAACTAAATAATTTTTAATTGATTGATATTCATAACAATCACATTAGGCTAAGATTTTATTGAAGGATATTAAGAGAATTTATGGGATATGGATGAGAAAGATTTCCAAGATTTTAAAAGTCATTTCCCGCTATTTATTTAACCCAGGATTCATTCATCAATCAAATTTTTGTGACCGATCATTTTATTGTGCTTCTGCACATCCTCCATTAATAGGATAGTTCCTATCAGTGGTATCAGAGCAGGGCTATCCTGGACCTCTCTGAAATAAGGAGGCAGACAATGGGATTGCAGTGTGGACCACGTGCAAACCTTGTTGTTTTCTAGTTCAACATTTATTTTTTCTGTGTGGTTTACGATGGGTAGCAGTATGGACTACGTCCAATCCCATTATCAATTGTTTGTTTGTTGTTTTCTATGTGTTTTTGTGAACACTTACACTGTTCATTATTTTGAAGCAGGTTTGGACAATTTAGACCCCTTAAATGGTTTTGTTTTTGAAGGATTCATCTATGTGAATCGGAATTCATTTGTAGTAAGGTGCATTTTTGGAACTCTTACAAATCGAGTTCTCTGTGCTCCATTCGCAAGATAGATCTGGTCGTGAGAGTTTCCTGCAGTGAACATCGAACCCATGACCATCTGCACGGAAGTTGGTTTTGACTCTAAATTGGATGCATTGAAAATTACTTGCGTTGGATTTGGACTACATCTGCGTCTCATTAGCATTTTTCATTGCTTTGAATTTCAGCCTCAGATCTCCTTTGGTAGACATATTCTTGTTCAACATTCCTTTCATCTCCACTTGGCTCCGTCGATAGAATCTATACAATGAATTGATAGAAGGGTTCACATCCTCCTCGGAACTTGGCGATCTCCTGCACCAACGAGTCTCTGAGGGCTGCATTAGCAAGTTTCTGACAAAAATCAGTGAGTCCAATTTTATCTATCACCGAATTCTCTTCATGCAGCATTTTATTCACTGGTCAACGAACCACATTTATCTTTGACATCCCTCTTATCTCGTTGGCTACTACAGATCGTTTAACCACCACAGTCATTCTTTCTATCCTCAACAACTCGAGCTGTACCTCGACAGAAGGATAACCTCCCTACAACGAGATTCACTCCATCGGGCTACTCTTCTTGAGCTCGTCTTAATCTCCAACTCCTTGCATGCAAAGATTTCTCAGCAATTAGCCCAATTTTTTTTTGATAATGATCTATTTGTCTTTTAATTTACATTATCAGAATTTTAATTTTAAAAAAAAACTTCATAGCCTATGTGGCTCACAAACTTTTGTAAAAGTCATATAGTATTGGGAAGATCGAATCCCCCAAAACTAAAAGTATTTTTAAAAGGGGAATTTAAATTAAAAATAGTTTAATATGAAAATCCTTTGTAAAGGATATTTTTATATTTTTGAGATAGAGAAGAATAATATTGTTGAAAAAGGAGATATGAGGTATTTTTGAAAGGAGGAGTTTATTTCGGATAAATAAATTGTAAGGGGTCACTTTTATATGTATTTGGATGTAATATTGATGGAAACCGACATCCAATAATCCTTTAGATTAAAGGGGGGACATTCACAAATGAGGTCAACGTACTTGAATGTGACATTCTCTCTCACGTGCACACTAAAAGGGGGGAATTATAGAATATTTAGTGTGGACATTATAATGTGCTCTTGTTCCATATTAATTTAATTAATAAGTGGAACTAAATAATTTGTAGCTAATTGATAACATTAACATTAGGCTATTTGTAACTAAATGATAGAATATTTTGTTTGCACATTATAATGTGCTCTTGTTCCATATTCATAACAATCACATTAGGCTAAGATTTTATTTAAGGATATTAGGATAATTTACAAAATATGAATGAGGAAGATCTCTTAGATTTGAGGTGACATTTTCCCCTATTTATGTAACTTGATATTCATTCAATAATCAATTTTTTGTGACCGATCATTTTATTGTGCTTCTACACATTCTCCATTAATGAGATAGTTCCTATCAATTGTCACACTAAGTGAACAAATGAATCACATATAATAAAAAATGTATGATTCTTCAATTATGGTTAAAATTTACATGGTAATTTAATCAATAATATTTAAAAGTCATTTTTAATAATTGACTCAAGAAAAATCCATCAAGTAATGGCAACAATTATATATTCAAAATATAGCTATGATTACCATTTGGATGGAAATTTTCGATTCGCAACCTATTCTTTCACATGAAGATGTATTGAAATATATTTGAAAAGATTCTTTCATATAATATAAATGGTTTTAAATCTATAAAAATATGATAACAATTTTTTTAGGAAATGCATGATCAAATAAACCATTTTAAAATTAAATTAGGATATTTTAATATGTAAAAATATTGTACATAATCCTAGGTGTCATATGATAGTTTGTATTAATATAATAATTTAAGATTCCATTCACATGGGAATAGGGAGGGTCATTTTTGGAATGTGAAGTGAATAACCGTCTTGTATTATTTATTAAAAAGAATTTCTCATTTAAATTTGAATCATGAAGACAATTTTACCTTGAACCAAACATTGTTTATCACCATTTTGTCAATAATTTATAAGGCCTAACATTGTGATCATATTAGTATTTTCACTGGTCTAATATACCTTATCCATTCTTATCTTCATTATTCTAGCTATAAGGTCTTTGTAGTTTAGTTCTGAGTTAGTAACTTTTTCTTATGTACTCTTTATTAGTGTATTATCCATTAAAGGAGGCATCTCTAGAGTAGAGGGCCATTTTTTTGTTCAATGGCATGACTGAGCTAACATAGGATGTCTCATTGGAATAAATAAGGTGTGAAGTTCATCATCCATCTACTATGTGGTAAAACGTTTTAATATTTATTGTGGTTGATCATTTTCATCCTAAAAAGGTGTTTTTTTATTCTTTCTTGATTGGCCTGGTGCTAGAATTGAAAGTTTAGGCACTGATTTCTTGATGTCTTTTATTTTATAACCTTCAAAGGTGTCATACATTTTTATTGGATCCTATATAACCTTAAAAAATGAGTTTTGGTTGTAATACCTATTTAATTTGTTATGCATTTCACTCATCTATTTTTTATAGTCTATAACTTAGTCTCTCCCAACCACATTTTTCTCTAGAATGTGAAGAATATTTTTAGTGAAAATATGGATTTTTTCAGTAAGAACATGTAGCGATGTTTTTTTTTTTTTGAGTCTTAAAATGCTATAATTTTTTTGTTATGTTGGCTATTATTTTTCTTGACGTTTTATCTCAGCTACATTTGGTGCCAAAGTAGAGAGATACAATATGATTGGTATTCTTTGAGGAGGAGAGCTTTTATCAGACCAAGGGGCATATTTTTTCATCCACATATTAAAATATTCAATTTTTATATTCATATAAGACAAATTAGAGGAGAAGAGGCATTTTACATTATTTGATTTAAAATCAAAATTCCAATTTAATGTTTTTTCAATTTTGAAGCATTTTAAAATCAATTGTAAACACATATTTCACTTCCAATCATAAATTTTGAAAATTTGAAATAAATAATATATGGAAGATTTGTAAAAAACAAACAATCTTGGAAAATAAAGGGGATGTAAGGAGAGCTACTCTTTAGACATTTATTTTTATCAAAAATTATAAATTCAAAAACAAATAAAAACTAATTATATCAATGATGAGATGTGGGTGAGTTGGTAAAGTGACTTGGTTTTTTCAAGCACCTCCTAGGTTCAAATGTCTGTTTAGTATCTTAGGCTAGTTGTGGTCGATCGTTAGTATTATTGGGCTAGTTTTCACTAATAATTGGTATTATCAAGTTCATTTTAGTTGTTTTTGGTACTCATGGATTGATTATGGCTAATTATTGGTATTCTTGTAATGTTTGTGGTCATTTATTAGTATTCTAGGGCTAGTTGTGGTTATTATAGGTATTTTTGGGCCAGTTGTGGTCATTGTTATTATTCTTGGGTCAGTTACAACAACTATTTGTAATATATAGAACATGTGATAGAAGATCACTTGGGGATTTAGGCCCCTTATTATGTCCAAGACTGGTTACATCTCTAGTCAAAAGTGAATACCTATCTAAAAAGACAAAGTATCTCATCAAGTATGAGGTTTTATTTTAAAATAGGTGATAATGATAGTGAAAATAATTTTCATATGCCACCTAGGTACCATGCACTATTCTTATTGCATATACCTTAATACTTCTTTCACATACTATTGAGTATAAATAAAATACAAGATTCTTCCATGTATTGATGAGTATATAGAAAGGGTGAGTATACAGGGAGGTATGGTACATAATTATAGTGGATATATAAAATAGAACAATTTACAGTGATAAATAACCAATTTGGGGGTTTCTAAAACTCAAATAAAAAATAATGCATTCAATCAAATCAATTCTTGGCACAATAATGACCATCAAAGATAATAGGTTATAATGGTCTCATCAAGTGTAAAAATGATCATCTTATAGGATCTATGGTTAAATATTTATGACAATGATACATAACGAGTTGAGCCAATAGGGAATGTTAAATATATTCAAAGATGGATGTAGAAAAAATAGAAATCATTAGCCTTGATGAGCGCCTCAGTCGATGAAGATGCGTTTACTCATACACAAGGATACGGTATTCCATGGGAAGAATTTAAAATATTTAAATAACTATAAGATTCAAATATAGGTTTTTAACAATTTTTTTTTTAAATTTGTTCATCCTTGAGTTTAAAAATGGTGATGTGATGAGATTAGCTTTAGAAATACGTGCAATCAGGCATGATATGGATACCATGGGTGACAAAATTAGTACATATATTACTATATTATTAAAATACCTTATTCAAAACTATTTAACCTATTTGGAGTTTATAAAATAAATAAATCATATGAAGACTCTCATATTTGGTTAGTTGGTTGAAAAGATGGTAGGATGAGAAAAGGCCTTTGAAATGAAGATAGAGTCCATAGGAGAAAATGTGTGCTATGTAGTGGGAAATTTTTCCAAAACATCCAACAATTAAATGTATTTAAAAATTAAGTAAATAATAAGTAAAACAATAAAAATAATGTAAAAGGTGGAAAAAATGGCAACCAAGGTGGTCAAAATAAAAAATAATAATGACAAGCAACACCTCTATTATGAATGGTGTGAGAAAATGAAACAAAGAAACCCACTAATGCAAGACTCCATGGAATAAAATTAAAGCATATCATAAAAATAATTAGGAAAAGTGAAATTAAAAAACAAAATAGTCAAATAATAGATTTGAGGTTTTCATAGTGTATGTGATTTATCAATAGATTTCTGGGTGAAAACACATGTTTTTGTCATTGATGCATTTCAAATCAGCATCCATGATTCATCCTTAGGAAATTGATATAAATTTCTTGGGCATGAATAATAGATGGTGATTCAAAATGTATCGATAAAAAATAAGCAAATAATTCCACAGAAAAATCTTTTTATCAAAAGAGTCTAACTCTACTCTATTTAGTAGTGAATGTGTGTTTTTTCCTTCAAATGTAGAAGAAAAAAATGTACTAATTATTTCATCATGTTTTGACTCTTGGGTTATTGATAATGGTGACAACCTACACATGACATTATTAGGATACTTATTTGATGATTTTTATAAAGGAATTTTTGGTCAAGTATTCCTCATAGATAGATCAAGATTGTAAGCACATGGAAGAGGTACAATTTGACTCAAGTTTATAAGGATTATGAACTTAAAGCTCTAAAATTTTCTATACCTTCCTCAATTGAAGATAAATATGTTGTCTATAGTGTTCATTTGGAAACAAATTCATTCCATCTTGGTGGACAATGTTGATGTCAATATAGAATAAAAAGTGATAATCTAGTTGTCTTAAATGCATATGAGGAAGGGAAAATGCTCAAACTTAGTGGTAAGCCATAAGTTTCAAATAATCATGATCATCTGATTGGAAAAAATGTATCAAAACATGTTGTGGCATGCTAGATTTGGGAATAATTATTATAACAACATTCATATATTTAAAAATAATGGTGTTATTGCTTATCCTAGATTCCCTATGAAATTCAATGGAAAGTGTGAAGTTTAAATTTTTTCCAAACACCGAAGAGAACCATTGTCAAAATCAAAAATGAAATCTGAAAAAAAGTTGAAATCAGTTCACTTGGGCTTGTGTCAGCTTCCAATCCTCTTAATTTGTGGTCATAATTAATTCATGTTGTTCATTGATCACTAAAATAGAATCACTTGGATATATTTTTGCAGGTGAAAAGTTATAGCATTGAGACATTAAAAAGGTTCTAAATGAATATTTAAAATTATTCTGAAATCCACATGAAAACACTCAAGAGTCATAATGGCAGTGAACACATTTCAAAAAAGTATGAATCCTATATTGAGTAAAGTCTAATCAAACATCATCTTGCAGTCCCTCCTACCCCACAATTAAATGAATTTGTAGATATGGTTATTATAATAATGATGAATATGGTTTATGTTATATTGTATTTTAAAGGGTTAATACTACACATTTGGGTAAAAGTACTTAAAACAATAGCGCACCCTCATAAAAATCACATTAAAAAACATTCAATTCAAGTCTCCATATGAGATGTAGTAGGGTCAACTTCCTTCAGTGTGACATGTTTGGTATTTCAAATCCACTTGTTACATATTAAGTCTAAAAGAGAAGAGAACTAAGTTGTACCAAAAGAATAAAAAGTGCATTGCACTGTGATATTAAGAATACTAAAAATAAAGTAGGCTATATGAATAGAAAATTAAAAAGTTTCTTGTTCCAAGATAAGTTGTGTTTTTTGAAACTACAAAGGACAAAGCCAACATTGATTGATAATAGAGTCGACTTGATAAATATGTAAAGTTTAATGTCTAAAAGGAGAATTATTTTTAGTTTCCAAAATTTACTAGGGGTCATATAATTTTGAATAGATTTATTATTTATTATATCCTATACATGGGAATGAAAATCTACTGAAAGGAGAAAGTTAAACTTCATCAGAAAATGAATAATGACTACTAGAATAGACGAAAACAACTGGAAAAACTTTAGAAGATGAAATTGAAACACTCAAACTAAATAAAATGATGTATAAGTTGGAAAAGAAGACATTTAATGATTTTAAACTAGATGAATATGGGAAAACATGCACTAGAAGTACACATGTATTATCTCAATTAGACAAGTTTCTTGACGAAATTCAAGATAAGATTGAAATTCTTAACATGATTCATTCTCTAGAAGAAGAAATCATTGTTTTGTTTGATTTTCAACCAACATATGTCAAAAACATCAATAGCATGAACCTTGTATAAAAGAAATGAAAGATGAGTACAATGCATTAGTAAAAAAATGGGACTTGGAAATTGGTTGATCATATATTCATCTACAAACCAATTCGATGAAAGCGGGTCTACAAAAACAAATACAAGGTCAATTTGTCCCTTGACAGTCATAAACATAGGATTTTTATTAAAGGATTTGATCCAAATGATGGAATAAAATACAATGAAACTTTTTCACCTATATCAAAACATACAATCATTCAAACAATGTTTTCTCTCATAGCTCATAGTGAATGTAAATTTCACCAAATTATTGTGAAAACTTCTTTTCTAAATTGTATTTCAAGGAAATAATGTACATGACACAACCCAAAGGTTTTCTAGTTAAAGGTCTAAGACCATAAGCTGTGAAAACTTTAAAAATTACTATAAGGTTTGAAACAAGCCCCTCTATCATGGTTTGATGAACTAGCTTAACACCTAAAGAACATTAAGTTAAAACAAATTTAGTTTGAAGATGCAACACTTTTCAAAAAAGTATTTATATATTTAGTTGTGTCTATGAATGATTTTATCATCACAAGTAACAATGATTGATACACTATAAATTTCAACTGATAGTTGATGAAAATATTTCAAATGATTTATTTGGGTTTTCTTCATTATTATTTGCGTAATTAAGTAAATAAAGAACCAAATCACATTTTCATCAAAAAATAGAATTGCATTGATAACACTTATAGCTTGTTTAGAATGGAATATTTTAAGCCTCTCGATACAGCCATTGAACATAATCTAAAATTGACATCAAAAGATGCAATAAATTTGGTCTCTTCCACTAAATACAAAAAACTTGTTGTCATTATCATATATGCAATCATAACAAATCTAGATATATCCTTTATTTTTAGTGTTTTTCTAACATTCATCAAACTATTCAGATATAGTCATTGTGTAGTAGCAAAAGGAGTATTTATACATCTCAAAGGAACACAAAATGTAGGAGAATTCAAATTGGATGGATATTTAGATTTTGAATATGCTAGTGATTAGTAAGATGAGAAATCCATAATGGGTTTTCTAATAAAAGTGGGAATAATAGATTTCAGTAAAAAAATATACGAAGAAATTAGTGTTGATAATTTTTTTAGTAGAATCAAAGTATATGGCTTCTTTAGAGACAACCATAGAGATTTTGTGGCTCAAAAGGGTTATTTCACATTACAGGAACATATTTCATTAACATTTCTCATGGTTGACAACACTTCCACAATTCAAATAACAAAGAATGTAGTCTTTGATGACTAAACCAAACATATCAATACCAATTTTTATTTGACTCAACATTACGTGAAATATGGAAGTGTCATGCTACAACATTACTCTAGAACAAGTCAACCAATAGATATACTGACAAAAGTGTTTGGCCGAGGATAATAAGACATATTTCATGGTGGAGACAACATGATAATTATAATATATTTCGCATGTAGTGAAATGAAAAAGAAAAAACCATATATAAAGAAGAATGAGATCAATTACATTTTAGTTGGCTTATCTGAAATTTATATAAATTGAAACCCAAAAAATTACTTTTGAGAACAAGATAGTCATCATTATTAAAAACAAAATAAGTGAAAAGAATAGGAAAGAAAATAAAAGAGGATACAAATATTAGCGAAATAAATTATGAATTAAAAAATAAAATTATAACAATGCAAAACAAACGTTGGATTTGATAAGTATTGTTAAGGAGAGGAAGAAAGGCTACTAAGATACAAAAAAGATGGTCGTCCCTCCGCGGTTTTATTCAACGGTGGACAACTACTACATTCAAGTTGTATGTTAGTCTACACGAATTTGGCTTGAATGTCATCCACAACATTTTGGCTGATGCGGGATCCTTTGCTTAAGACGGATCCTTTGCTTAAGACGGAATCGGGCAGAGGTGGAATTGCTGCAAACAGAAAATTCGCGATGGTCTGAACTCCCGGAAGCTGGCTGCTCAATGCAGTTATGACCACTGTATTTTTCATGCCCCACGTTCTGCTGGAAATGCACCAACGCCTTGGGAAACGTAAACACATCTCCCTTCTGCAACGTTTTGTTGAAAAACATATTGTTAGAGCCCACGGCATTGTTTGTGTTTCCCGGCTTCCCCAGACCCGCAAAGAAGAAATCTTCTGCTGAAACAGTGTTTGGGTCTTTGCACGCAAACCCGTTCACCAAAACTTTTCAATCAAGCTGTTAGTAAGCCACCCGCATAGATACATAGATAGCACAAACAATAATATAATGATTATAAAATTTCACCTTTGCTTTGCTGGTCTGCAACGAAGAAATCTTACAAGTGATCGGGATCACCTCCCATGACATACTCGCTCTGACAACAGATCAACATAAAAACGCCCAAGGTAATGTAAATTTTGCAATTAGCCATTCTATTCAATAGTAAATGATGAAATCGGAGAACAAAAGAGAGGATTGTATATTAGAAGCGGAAGCCTTGCTTTATATAGCCCAGACTTGACCAACTCCCTAATAATTAATTAATTCATCTTCATCTTGACTCGTTATATATTCACATCGTTTATTACCATTATAAACTGTACGTAACTGAAGCGATCAACTGTGAAACGCGTAAGGACTCATTCACAAAATAAGTTGCTTACTCAACATTTAATGGATCTTTGAGTGTGTTTTGTCTATTTCTTAATTACCATACCGTTCATTTGATATTGTTGACAGTTTCTAGAGTCTCTCCTGCACAAGACAAAGGAACCGTTCACATCTTAATGTATTTACGAATAAATAAATGTAGATTGATAGACCGCTTTAAGTAAACGTAGTTGTTTTTATAACCGCAACATTTCTTTTTTCTGTTTACGTGAAATTTGTTTTACAGGAATAAAAAATATAATTGCAGGTAGAAAGATGGCATTACTACGTTAAATTGCCCTACTTGTTCTTTTGAATCTCTCTTAAAGCAAGCAATCACCATAAGAAATAATATATGAATTGAAGCAAAAGAAGCACAGCTCTATACATATTCAAATCATTTCAAGAAACAATATATTGTTATGTCGAATTCATATTAAGTTAGTTAATGTCGAATTCATGTTATGTGATTGTAGTGAGCATATTTTGTTTGTCTCAGAATTTTTAGGAAAATAAATATATATACATGTGTATATGAATATATGTATGCATATTGGTCCATGTAACAAATTTATGTATAGAGTTACACATTCGAGATTACATTCTTCACAAAAGCCCTATTTTTCCATTAGAAGGTTGTCACCATTAATATTACATCAATGTAGGGAATAATTATTATTATTATTATTATTATTATTATTATTATTATTATTATTATTATTATTATTATTATTATTATTATTATTATTGTTGTGGTGTTATGTCATTTGATAACATGGAATCATTACTTTCTCTATGAATGGTTTATGGCTCTTCTTAAGGTTTATGTAGAAATAGGTTGTAGGTTTTAAACATTGTATTGTTTTAATAAATCATTATATGTAGACCAAAAATTGGGCATCCAATCAATATCCAGTTTAGTATCTTTCCATAAATGTAGTAAGAATATTTGATTTGTCGTAGATTTTTTTTGTACAAGGCTACAGGGTTAGGATTTCAGAACCATGTTTTGTGAATGGAAACTATTTTTTTTCCAGTAAGTAACAAAAATGATTGTGTACACCTTCGATTTATTTCATATTAATATGTAATTGTAAGGTATAAAATAGTTATCTTCACTTAAACAAATCTCTTTAAGTAGTTTATGGATTTTAATAAATCTTAAGTAAAAAAAGGTTGTGCATTTGAACCATTATGTTGTTTTGATAACTTCACACACATATACCATATTTAGGAAAACCATTATGTTATTTTGATTTAAAAATATATATCATTTTGAATCATTAAAGCTAATATTAGGACAAATATTAAATCTTAAAAGTGTAAATATATAAATACAAAGACAAAGATTAGAGGAAACATGCCCCCGGCCTTGGAGAAAATGTGAGTTGCCATTTAGTAGTTGAGATTAGCTCAACTGTATAACCCAATCATACTTATAACATGGTGAGTGTGAGTGAACCAAGTCAACTCACACTATATATTTAGTGAGTTTGAGGGATCTAATCAAGTCTGAGCTATAAAATTAGAAAGATTGACTGATTTAATAACCTTAACTATACCAAAAGTCAAACCAACTATTACAATAGATTGGCTAAATATAGTCTATAAAATTCAAACTTGGTGGGTGATGATAGTCTCTAAAAGTGTTTAAAATTTAAAACTAATTTTATTTTGTAATATTTGTTACACATTATTTATCTTATGCACCTTAGATATATCTCAAGTTAAAACTATGTATAACAATGTTACCAAAGTATATAATTCTAACACAAATGTGTATCTGAATCATATAACTAGGAATTCAGTAATTTGAAATTGTGTAATCATGGAGAAAATATTTTCAAAATAAACCCCCACTATAATCTGAAATTGAAAACTAGTGTAAGTATGGAGAAAATATTTCCAAAGCATGCCCCCACTGTAATATGGGTATGCTACATAATGAATAAGTGTGGAGAACATGTTTTCAAAACATGTTCCCACAAAATCTAAAATTATGAAAAATATAAAGAACATATTTTTAGAAGATACCTCCATTGTACTTTGAATGTATGAAGCAAAGAATATATCATGCCTCATTGGCAATCCTCCACTGATATGTCTGTTCCCACTGACCTTCCTTTTCAGGTTAGGGGAAGTAGCAATTGGTAGTTACCTTACCTCAAAAGGATAATATAACCATGTAAATTACCAATGTATCATGTAACATATAAAAGGAACATGTCTAAGTAGATATATCATTGAATCATAAAGAATATAGTCACACCAAGTTATAATATGCATGATGTAGATCATGGCAATGTCTAGATAGTAATAGTACAATATCAACAATAAATTAAATACATAGAACATCATTCAAAATCAAATCAAAATACAATGTTCTAAGAAGACCTCAAACAATGGGATATTTAAATATCTTACAATATAAAGGACATGACTTATTTGAATGCACCCAAAAGTGAGAATAATATATTATAATATCAACATACAACAAACTAAGACATATTCAAATATCAAAGACGCAAACAATGGCATAGGGGATATATATAATAGAGTGCATTAAAATGATCAAATAAGGAGGAGAATAACAAGTCAAGACACTTAAGGAAGTGCATGAATGAAAACATAAGCAACCAACATAAACATAACATATTGGTCCATGGATCATATCCAATAAAAAAATGTTAATTATATATCATATGAAGTATAATGTGAAATATATAAGCATGTAAAAAAGGCATTTATAAGTACATAATGTCAAATAAGATAATGTAAAATGATCATAAAGTGATATAACTTGAGTTTATCATGATCAAAGAATCAGATTCCCCCAATGTCAACATGACATGAGTAGAGGAGAGATACAACATCCAAAATTGCATAGATCATGTATCTATATATGCCTATATCACACTCAAAATATGTGTGAAACATGTGTGTATATAAAAAATATTGAAATAGCATCTACCGACATAGATCCAACAACATATACACCAATGATTCAATAGAACATGTAAACTCTAAATTTTTATTTATTTTTTATTATTTTATATTATTTGAATATAAAAAACCATACAATCTACCCTATGATCTCATCCAATGGATATTTATTGGTATCTCCCTACCACCAACCTAGTGCAATAAACTACTGGTACTACCAAGGATCATGTATAGGTGAAATATTTATCACTATAGAATATGCAATGCTTTACGTATGTATAATAAGATTATGTGGTCATGAAGAAGAAATAGTAGGAGTAGGGGTTTGTGGAACCAGTTGATAAATAATCTTGAGATTATTTTTAATAATAAAAATAGGAACTTGTCTTGATGCTTTAGATATCTAAATATGGTGTGTAGTAGATGAGTATTTTTTAGAACCCACTATGGATCTATGATGTAATAGCCTCTCAAATATTAGTTTTGTGGTAGATGAGATTACATGTTACTTAAACTTTTGTGAAATATTCACATTAGAAGGTTTGATAATTAACTACCTGGGTATGAGTTTCTCTTGCTCAGTAGGATTTTCATGTAGAAGTGTAGAAACTATAATTCCCTAATTAGCATAAATACATTTAACATACCCATTAATTTTAAAAGGTATTGTTTTAATTGTATGTATCTAAGGTCATCCTAATAACATATCAAATACATATTTATGTAAGGTATAATTAATAATTTAATAACCACATGTAAATCATGATTTGTATAATCCAAATGCATAAGTAATGTCATGATGCAAACATTTTCACTTGAACTATTTCGAATCAAAACACTACATATAGATTGGTGCTCAAGGTATGCTAAAATGAATAAGGAATGAACATTTGAGTCATCTTCCCTAATCTCACTATCATCAATAGTAGTATAAGGTATCTCAATCATAGGGGGTATATTTTTTGTATAGGTAACAATAATCCCATCCAATTGGTGATCATAATCAGATGGAGGAGGATGCACATTGTATGCCATTTTTAATTTTGGATCCTTATTTGAATGATATTTAAAATGATTGTTAAATATTTTATGTTTTTGGTAATCACCAAGTTTTGAAGCTAAATCTTGATCCGAGAAAAAATTCAGGTGATGGGTCCACCCTAATTGATGATAGAACTTATAGAAGCCCTAACTTTTACACCGTAGCTTCAATTGACTCACCGTTTGAACTGTTTGAAAGCTAAGAATGAGGATAATATGGTGAGCTGGCATCGATATCTGATTGATAAATTTTGACACCCAAAAACTCAATGGAAGTTCTATAAATTTTAATTTTAGTAGTGCAGCCTAAAAATATTAAGTTTCTAAAAATAGTAATTCCTCAAATTTTGTATTGTTGTAAATCATGGAAGTCAAACCAATTCATATCCCTTGAGATTGGTGACCTTCCACATCGTCCCCCAACCTCCAAAACATGTAGAAATGAATATGTAACTCAAAATTGAAATCATCCATCTCTTCTTAGAGATAGGCATATGTTTAGGTCTGCAAACTTGATCAATAAAACATCTCTTCTCAAAGATAGCATTATTTGAATTGTATTGTTTTTATTTCTTGAATTATGTTCAAACCAAAGCTTTTGAGTTTTGTATCAGTGGTATCATAGTGTTTTATCTTTAGAGTGTATGATCCCAAGGATGAGGTCAAATTACAGGAAGCTTGGGTGGAAAATACAACCAACAGACTATCAACCTATTTGCTCCAAACAACTTCAAATGAAGGAAAACACCAAGACATACGATCCTTTCAAGGAAATGGTGAGTGAATCCCTCCAACAATAGCAAACACATATGTTACAATAATTCAATTAAATTCTCCAACAAATCTTGATAGTAAATTTTGGTTCCTCATCTGCAACCCCATATCCTTTCAGTACCCCAACACCTTTCAAGGTTCAGGTGAATTTTGATTTCCATATATTTGAAGGTAAAATCAATGCTGATGTAGTAAAAAATTAATTGGATCAATTGTCATATTATTTTTCTATAAATAAATTCACCGATAAAGAGAAGATCGCCTTTGCTCTTTTGAAAGCATCATTACCTGTCAAAAATTGGTGGGAAGTGTATAAAAAGGGATTCAGTACAGATGATAATGGCATTGAGGTGGAACCTACCTGGGATGATTTCATAGAAGCTTTAAACGAAGAATACTACCCCATTAGAGCATATGAGAATCTATATATAGAGTGGCAACAACTTTGCCAAGGTAATAAATAGTCTGTTCAAGATTAAATTAATATTTTTTATTATCTAACTATGAGATTAGGCATCCAAGAAAGTCAGAAACACAAGGTTCTAAAATATCATAGTGGATTACAATGGTACATATGGAGAGAAATGGAACTCTTCAATTTGTAGACCATTGGTGAGGTGTACATGTTTGTAGTGAAGATTGAGAAGAAGCATGGAAGAATGAATACAAAGAGTCAGCCTTGAAAATGGAAAAGTGACAAAAAAGGTCAAACACAAGGCCAAAATTGGAACCAAAAATAAGGAAAGATTGGGAAGTGGTGAGATTATCACAAATCTGGAACTCACTCCAAAGAATAATGTTGAGCTATCAAATCCCTGCTTTCTGAGTCACAATCTTCAACATCTACTGCTCTACCTCATACAGACCCTGCGGTTGAAGAGGATGAAGAATAAATTATAGATGTTGATCCTGAATCCATTTTTGCTTCATCACAGACCCATGAGGAGAGGCTAGATGACAAGGAAAGGTTGGTTCAATATAAGCTATGGTTGAAAGGTAAGCCTCTACATTTTATTCTTGATAGTGGAAGTCAAAATAATTTAATCTCTGTTAATATTGTGAAAAGCCTAAATCTATCCATGAAGCCTCACCCAAAGCCATACAGTAGTGGATGGTTGAGTCTAGGGAGAAACCTCCGTGTCACCCACCAATTTATTCTCTCATATGTAATAAAACCTTTCCAAGATGAGGTCTTATGTGATGTGGTCAATCTAGATGTTTGTGATGTACTCTTTGGTCAACCATTCATGTATGATCAACATAAAAACTATGAATAAAGAACTTGAAGTATTAATCTCACTCTTGGAACACGGCACCACAGGGTACCAGAGGTACCAGCTTTTACATCTATCTCTCTGATTAGTGCCAATAAATTTGTTATGATGGTGGTCAAGCCAAAAGAATCCAAAATGACCAATGTTGCAGCCCTGACTACATAAACAACACAACACTAGAATCAAATAGATACCAAGCTGAATAAGTTCATGGCCTTCCATCCACAAATTAATGGTCAGATAGAAATAGTGAACAATTGATCCCTACACAGTTCCATAAATCACAGTCTATTACAAGTGTGCATTGGAAATCAAATCAAAGTACAATTACCACACTTTCTGATAAATATTCATGAAATTGGGACCATTGATTCTCAAAGAGGGAGGAATGATCCAATCAATAATTTAGGTGGTCCACCCCAATTGATGACAAATTTTTTTGGGAGCCATAACTTTTGCACCGTAGATCCAATTGATTTGCCGTTTGAACTATTGGAAAGCTAAGAATGAGAATAATGTAGTGAGATGACATGGAGATTTTATATATGACTTTTGACACCCAAAAACTCAATGTAAGTGTCCAAAATTTAAATTTTAGTAGTGAAGTCTAAAAATAGTAATTTGTCAAATTTTGTATTGTTGTAAATCGTGGAAGTTGAACCAATTCATCTCCATTTAGTTTGGTGACCTTCCACATCCTCCCCCCACCTTCAAAACATGTATAAATTAATATGTATCCCAAAATGGAAATCAGATATCTCTTCTCAGAAATAGGCATATGTTTGGGTCTGCAAACTTGATCAATAAAACATCTCTTCTTAGAGATAACATTATTTAAATTGTGTTTTTCTTGTTTCTTTAATTATCTTTCAACCAAATCTTTTGAGTTTTAGATCAAATCTGTTAGATGATAATCAAATGTAAACTTTTGGTCACTAATGAGGTCTTTGATCTTATGCTTCAAAGTAAAACATATTCTTATAGAATGCCTAAGGCCTTGGTGATAGTCATAATAAACATTTACATCATACCCTTTGCATAGAGGTTTACTCATTTTGACCCCTATAGGATAAGGAAGAGATATAATATTACACTCCACAATCTATGTGAGTAATGAAGTTGTAGACTCATGTAAGCATGAAAAGTATCTCCACAGTGGATTCAATAAAACATTAGTTAGGATTTTGTAATATTTTATCAGCTAATCTTTTTATTATTTATAGGAGAAATGGGTCAATTTATACACTGATCATGTTTGCCTAGCCTTTGCCAATTATATCCATACTTAAACAAATATGGAGAACTAAAATTACGTTTATAAGATTTTGGTGTAGGATCATTTATTTGTTGGACCATTTCACAATGTTTAAATGGATTAGCATCCATTGGACATATGTAAATAAATCCATGATAGCTAAATTTTAAGCATACATTTCAAGTAGATTAAATCACATACATTTCGTGTATCAAAGGCCACCCTAAAGGTATCTTATAGTTTGAATCATTTGGTATAACATGGCACAAAGTAGGTAATATATAGGGTCCCATAGGAATGTTTAATGTTATTTTACCCAATACTTATCATGAAATATTATCAAATATTTTGGTGCTCATAGAGGAAAATACTAAATCACTAGGCTCAATGCCAAATAAGAAAATAAAGAATATGTTTCAAATGTTGAACCACGAACCGTTGTCCAGAATCACTCTTTTTACAATTTTATTAGACACAAAAACCTGAATGTATAATGATAAACAATAATTAATGAGGTTTTGAGGTGGTATATCCTCCTTTTTAAAGGATATATTATGTTCAATCCATTTGGTAAAATTTAACACAAAATTCACATATGGAGGCTAAACATTACTTGGTAAAAAGGTCATGCATAGTGCCTCCAAAAGAACATCATCGTAATGGGAGGAATGGTTTATCAAGTCCTAGAGTGTAGTTTTAGCAATAGTATCATTGAAAGAGTTTTTGGAATGGTGGTAAGAGCAATATTATTTCATGCACTCTTTTTGTTGTTTTGTAGTAACAGATAGGTGTTCATTGTAAACATTATAACAATAGGGGGTGTGCAAGAATACACTCGAGATCCAGTAATCATAGTTAAAACCCCTTCTAGATTGGTTTAATTTAACCATCAATGAAAAATAATAAATAACAACTACTATGAAGTAATTCCACATGAAGAAACTAAAAACTATATACATATTAAACATGCCTTTTTAAAAAAATAAAAATCTATTTTTTTAAAATTAATTTTAGAAACTAGAAATCATAAAGAGAGAATCAGGAAACCCTAGATCATCATTTAATTTTTTTTGGGATTACAGATCAGACTCACCAAATGTTTAATCCTAAAATATAGATTAGAAAATCTATGGTTAAATGGGTAGACATAGCCTATGGCACAACGATGATAGACTATCTTTAAAGTAGGTAAATTAATTATAAAACTTAGATAAACATGTTATAAATTTATTAAGCTAAAATATTTTAAAGATAAAAAGATCAACTATGCCATATATTATAATGATAATGAACACAAGATACATAGTTGGTTTTGATGTTAATTTAGATCTATATCTTGAATAGGTAGAAAGTAGACTTGATTCAAATTATATATTGAAACCTTGATTCTATAAATTATACCTCTTTGTTCATGGATATGTATTGAATTGGGATAGTTACATCAACACTACTATCTAACTCAAACACAAGTATCTAGTACATAATTCCTACTATAACTCAATGCGACCACATGGGTGCTTATGGGTTCTGTGTCACTTTAACTCTAGTGTGTTTATTCATAATGGTTGTCGATGTTGGGATTGAACCATAGTAATGTGTCCCACTTTTTAGCACAAAGGGGACAAAAAATGAAAATATACACATTTTTCAATTTGTATAAACAATAGTGACTAAACTATAAAAAATTTGGAAATAGTGTAAATTAATAAAATGTTGCATTTTGAGTGTAGATTATTTTTGTAGATATATTTTAAATATAAAGATAGGAAAAAAGGATATTTAATGCATAAATACATAGTATGTATGTTTCATGTATAAAATTTTTATTGAATGTTGGATTTCTCCTCCTCATAATGTTTTCTAAATATAATATTTTTGTAAGATTTCTTGTAAAGATGTCCTACAAACATGGATTTAGTGGATGATATTTTTTAATAATCTTTTTTGATAAAAAAAGTTTTTTTATTATTGTTTTAATTATTAACGCAAGCAATATTGACACCTATGACTTCTCCTTACAATATCTTTTTATATATATGTCAAATTAGATCAATTTTTTTGCCATTAGAATAAGAACATTAAAATCAAGTGCGTTGATATTTTTTCAAAATTTTAACTCACTCTCTATTATTTTTTCTAGCACACAAAAATATGATACTTTATTTTATAAAAAACCATATTTTATTAAATAAAACAAAATAAATATTAAATATTATTTAAATTAATAAAATCATATTATTAGAAAGGTCATAATTACACCTATTAACATGTAAAGCCACAAGCTTTTATTTTATTTTTCATCTTTAATCATTACCTTCGATGTGACATTTTGAAACCAATAAAAACTTTCCACTTGAAAACTGCAAGATTTGATACCACATGAAATTCGTTTAAAGGGGGTTTGAACAAAGTTCTTCGAATGAACTACCTTTGTACTAACCCACATTATTCAAATCCCTTTGAAAATTATGCCCGCCACCATTTCGTCAACCATTTCACCACTTTCTATATTTAATTATTAAATGTTTTTTTATACTTTCATTTTTGAGGTTTGAGCTTTTATGCATGCGAGTTTTACCCCCACAAAATGTATAGCATATATGTTTCAAAGGAACTCAGTTCTTCAGGTGAACATAACAATAATACCCAGATAAATCAGAGTAATTGAGCACAGATGGAGGTTTGCAGTAACTTATTTCCAATTTCCAAGGAGGGAAATAAAATGGGGGTCATAAATCCATTGTTCACTTGCCTTCGATGTTCATATTGATTCTATCGACCTCCATAATATTGATCTGGAAAGATTTGGCAAAAACACGGCTGGGAATGGTGGCATTAAAGGCGAAAGTAGCCAAAGGAGTTACAGAGTTACCGGGAGCTTGATTTTTAAGTGTTGTTATCACATAGGCAGATGTATGACAGCCTTGGGGAACACACCACCTCTTTTGATCTATGGAGATAAAATATTTTTGGTCGTGTCAGAGAAGCCAACGGTGCGAGTGCCTTCCAAGACGAAGATGATTATTTTAGAGGCCCTTGGGTGAGTATGAGGAGGAAACACTGCTCCCACTACCAAATTTACATGAGCCATTATTATTCCCAATGTGTTTATGCCATGGAGGGACTGAGTTGTTGTGGCAGACAGACTTCCTCTGAATGGATCGCCTGATATATTAGCTGACCTGTTGACGATGGATGTGGGAAAGTTATTTGGAGAAACCTCATTGGATTAAAGGAAGGCAACCCATCATAAAAATGATGCGCTTGGTAGTATCAGCTACGCAAAAATACTGCATTGCATCTGGGTCTGCAATTATGATATGAAATAACAACACGAAAAATAGCGGAACCAAAAAATATGCCATTGTAACTGTAGGTTATAATCTGTAATGATAAAAGAGTAAGATTGTAGGAATATTTAGCTCATGGATTTGAGTACGCTTGTATATACGGATAGGCAGACCCACAGGAATTGTATAATAATTTCTGGTTTCCCTCCCTTTAAAATTGCAGACAATCTGGAACGTAAAGAAGGTGTCATAAATAATAAACTAAAACATGAGATGAAAATGATGAGCGTACAGAATCAACTTATATATAAGACTACAGTTGAAGGTTATGGGCATTGAGTATTACGTGTTTGAATGGATATTAACGGGAGTCAACTTTGGTACAGGGAGGAAAAATAATCATTTGTTAAGTGGAAGAAAAATATAGACTCGTAGAATGGAATAATAACTAATCTCTAGTCTAGCATCCTGTGAATCAGAGTGAGCGGATGATGTGATATGGAGTGAACTTGCTATTTCCCCTGAACTTGGGCACGAAGATATGCAATACGACTTGGTGAAAACTCCCAGTCATGGCTGCCACATTAACAATGTAGGGAATCCCGAAAGGCCTTCTGAAGCTTTCACCCCCAGTGTCCATAATATGCCACCTCTATTCCACCTTCTCTGTGTCTTTAACGTCTCTCTACCTGCGTATTATCAGATCCTGAGTGTTATCCATTTCGATCCGTATGTCTTCCTTTCTAAAACCTTCATAAAATGCTGCACATCAAAGGAAAATAAAAACCCAATAGAAACATAATTTTGGCTTATCGGATTGAAATGAAAAACCCATTGTAAACGAATTTAATATATATATGTGTGTGTGTGTGTTTTATAGACATAATTGCAACTGAAAGATTAAAATTGATGAAGTAGGCCGATCTAGCCTCCCTCGGTTGTATACGAGGATTAAATCCTTTAATTAACTGTCCACAGCTATCCTCAGAGGAAGTAACGTTGGGCGTAATAATGGATGACAAATTCAACTCCACTAATTAACTGTACAACGAAAAGCTTGTATTTGCTGTGTCTCACAAGTAGTTTTACTGGAACATTTGAGTAGCAATAGAAGTCTACAAATAGCTGATAAACACATATCATAAATAACCCCATCAACTTCAAAAGCTTTACGTTTTATCCTTTAACAAAGTCAAATCAATGAGGCAGAATGTAATCATGGTCTAGACGTGAAACTGTGTGGTTGTCCAAAATCACAGAATCGATCCCTTACTCTAAGCTCATACCACGTCCCAGCCACACTTCTTCCCAATTTTTTTTATAATCTTTTAAATCCGTTGGAAGAAATTGATTGGACTGCTGAGAGGCAGGTTGGTGGAACGAAGCCCCTTTCATTCAAAGATGCTTTGAATGAAACACCTTCGTTTTAATCCTTTGCATGGGGCTTCAAATAAAGGTGTTTCGTTCAAAGAAGCTTTGAATAAAGGGGCTTGAAGCCCCTTTTCAATTTTTCATTACGTCTCATGTTGGTTGTCATATGGGACTGAGTTATGTGCGTTAACCCTTAGGTTAGTTCATTTGTATGGTGAGGAATTATAATGGTTATGTTCATTATTTATGATTGATAACAGCCTAAACTAATTATATCTGTCAGTCTCCGACCAATGACTATTATAGTAAATCAAATCCATCCTTAGGTTTAGTCCATAATATTAGAGAATTCATGGTGAAAGTAATGAACGAAATACATTTACATATAAACAAATCAAAGTCTCATTTAAATGTGATTTTGTATTTATTTATTGTACATTTATACAATATTGTATACTGATAAAATTTATTTTATAATTCATAATTAATATATTTATTACTAAGAGAATTCACATACTAATTTTGAAGGAGTCAAAATATAAGTCAAAGTAAGTATTAGTATGTAACAAATTTAATCATTAATTGATTTCACATAACAAAGGAGTACAATTGCACATCACAAATATGTGGTAAAGTAACTTGTTGCTTAATTTCCATCCTTTTAATATAGGATACATAGGCAACAACCAATCATTACATGAGAATGATTGGAAACAACTTAGCTCATTATAGTTCCCCCTTTGTTAGGTTTATATCTTTCACAATTGGGTTGGGGAGGGGGCGCGGGGAGAGCGTGGGGCGGGGCGAGCAGGGGACAAGGTCATGATGGTTTAGGGTCACAAACAAAGGGAAAGGAATGATAATCTCAAGTGATCATATAGTTAGTGTGCTCACTTATACATAGATTAATTTCAATTAGAAAGTCTGTATAGAACTATGCTACTAATTTGGTCGTATGGAATTGACCCAAATTAAACAACAAATGACTTCATTTACTGAGTGAACCACATACCTACTTATCGTAGATTTCTACTTCTAAAACAAATTAATAGTGACATAGCTAACCATAAAGAATAAGTATTATCATATATTTACAATTTTTCCTATCTATTATATGCCCTAATTAAATTTGTAGAATCATTTTTCAATTATCTAGAACTAGATGTATGCTTAAATGGCATATCTATGAATATTAATTATATCTCAAATAAATATCTCAATTATATTAATCTTAACTATTAATATAAATAAACGTGAAATACATGTTGGTGTGGGATGTTTATTATTCCATTTACTTATTAAACCAATAATTCATACACATGTAGCTTCAGCTTACTTAAGTGTGATAAGAGGTTAAGTGGGTGAGAGGGTGCGTTCTACCTAGAGTTTCACTTGGAGTTCAATTGAGTACCATTATGAGATCTCCTATGAGTTCCAAAGTTAGTTACACTCAGTCCCATAGTGAGTTCTCATGTGAGTTAACTCCCCCTACTCCTTTATATTCTTCTTTACTAGGCTATTGTAATAGAGTAGATAATTGGTAAGCAAGGTAGTTTAATATATCAGGCAATTATTGCGCATATTTCTACATATTTATGAATACAAGTAGGGTCATTGTTGTTGTATATTTCTTTACGTGCTCACTATGCTAGATGATCACCTTTTGGTCTATGATGACATGGTATAAGAGTTATAGGTTCTAGTAATAAGGATTAAGTTATTTGTTTGATTTCTATTATGGATTCTTTGAATTAAATCAAGAAGAATTTGCATATTATTGTATTTCCATTTTTCATGATCTTTGCATTGGTTGTTTGAAGAGATTGTTGCAGATCATGTTGATAGATTTAGAGGAAGGCCTGGTTGTTTTCATCATTGTCTTAGTTTTTAATGGGTTTCATTGCCTCCAAGAATATTACACATAATTTTTTGGGGATTCATATCCCATTGTAATAAAAGAAAGGTGATCGTGGTGATGGAAAATGAGCGCAATTCCAAATCCACTCCATTGGCGAAAGGCTTTATGTCTGATTCAACCTTGGGCTAACATGGCAGTATGAGAATGGGGTTTGAACTCCCAACCTTGGGATATCTACATAAATTTTAATTCTTAAAATTTCAACACTTTGCATCTGCAAATATGAGGTCTTGTAGTATATTTCCCTGTACTTTGAAATATGGGCATGTTATGTGGTTCGATCCTTATCCCGTCTGCTACAAAATCTTCTACCACATACCCCTAATCAGGATTCAAAGAAACTAATGTGTAAATGCAAAATATAAATACACTTTGAGTCCTCCATCTGTTGACAATTATATTTTGGATGACATACACTTAATGGACCAATATGTTGCTAACAATGTCTTATTTGCATATTGGTTTGTTTATTCATTCTTAATGATCTATTATTGACTCATGTCCTGAAAGGTTTTTTTTTGATGTGCTCATGCCATGGCCTCTCGATGGCCAGATTGGTGTCCCTCATCCTCCACTGACCTGCATGTCATTATATAGCCTTTCTCGTTGCTACTTGTTACCATTGGAACCTTAGTTTGGCCTCCCTTAGTAAATAATGTGATACACTTAAAAATATACTCTTGATGACATCCCAAAGTTGTTGAAAGCGTTGACCTATTGATGCCATTTTGAAACTATTGTAGGCCTTCTAGTGGTTTCCTCATCACCTCTAGGCTATGCTTCAATCTAGTTTTTACTTCATTCTTCTCTTTGAAGACATGTGCATGCACATTGGCAATGCCATACGACTCCTCTTACCTTTGATTCTTTATGATCTCATTGAAAATTCAACTCTAAACCTAAAATATGACATAAAAGAATTAAAAATTAAAGCATGTTTTCAATTTTATTTAAAATACCTTTATATATTTTTAATTAAAACCCATTTAAATTTTTTTTATTGAGAAAAGTACACATAGAGTTAACTGGGCCAGGTGCTTTTTTACTTTAGTTGGCTTGAGGAAGTTTTTAGTTTCATGTTACTTTCAACAAATTGTTACACAACATGTTTGGTGTTTAAACCTATTGTGCATTTAATTTTTTTGTTCAAATTTAATTAAATAGGCCATTATTGATATAAAATGTATTTTACTATAATGTTTGATTGGTAACTTATAATTGAGTGCAACAATTTTCAAAAGTGTATGATTTTTGGTCCTCTTTCCATTGGTCTACTTTATTTTATAAAATACACTAAAATTATAATGTTTCATATGCAAGGGGGTTCCTTGTTCTATGGGCTCTACTACTTTCTACATTGTAATTCATAAATCTATTATTCATATGTAGATGCATTTTTTGCTATGTCTAACATTCCTATTCTAAGCATGCATTATCCCTCATGACTCTAACATTGATTTCTCACATGTATTCATTCTTGGCTGTGCTCGACATCTCATTTATGAGTGTGTTTCAAGGGTTCATTTTAGTTTGTACTGTGTAGTATTGCACTTATTTTGTATCTTCTGATAGCCATGATGACTCCCTTTGAAATACCCTAAAGGAGGAAGGTTGATTCTATGTCAGTGGTCCTTCTAGGAAATCCCAATTATGCTTCGTCATGTTCTTATATGGAATAATTGCTCACACATAAGAATCATATTCCATTCCTATATGGGTAGATTCTTACACCCACTGATCTTATCTGATTCAATAAGTGAGATATTACTTGTGACAAGGTTTTTTCCACCCTATTACTACATGTTTCCATGGGTATTCATTGCCATGTCAAATATACATGTCTTTGCATTATTTGGAGCATCATATAGTCTTTTTTGGGAGATCCTACTTTGGCCTACATCACTCCTCCTCTTCTTCCTATTGTCTCTTCTGAGACTATGGTACTCTCCTCTCCTTTTATTTCTTATGATGATACATCCATGGTGGATAATTATTTTTCTTCTGTCAATTCCCCACTATAGGATGAGATTCTGCTAGACCTTAGTTATCTCATTGAAGATTCTACATTCATTCCTATAATTTTTTTTGCTCTTCTAGATCATTCACAAACTTGCATTTTGGATAAATTTGTTGATTTCAGTGAGATTATACATATTGAGAGTATCTATGATGCATATGATTTTGTGGACATTCATCTTATAGATCTGAGTGCTCCATCTGAAGACTAGTCTTTAGCTTTGATAGTTATTGAGCCTTACTCTCCTCTTCCCATGGAGATTCTTTCAGTGAATGTTTCATGTCTATATTATTTTTTGTATGTTCTTTCCCCTTCATTATATGATTTTTCAATACCTTCATCTATAGTTAGTTATGTAATAACTGATCAGATAATGGCACATTCAGGTATTAACACAAAGACATTGGAGTATTTTTCAAAGATATCTATCATGTTTCCTACCTGAATTCTATTTGAGTGAGAATTCAATAGTTTTATCACTCATAGTTTATTTAATATGAAAGGAAGAGATAAAATTTGTTACAAATGGACCTAATACAACATTTTATATGTGACATTATGTGCTTACCCTCTTTCTCTTCTTTTTGGAGGCATATATCCTTCATATTATGTAGGATATTGGGCTCATCACCATGTACTTGGGTACCTCATTAAGACTTATTTTTTAGACTCAATTTTACATTCTTTCTAAGTTATGCTTAAGGGGGTAGAGGTATGAGGGTGTGGGGGAGGGGTGTGGAGCATGTTATTGTGAGGATTTCTAGTCCTACGTTATTTTCTTTATCTGTAATGAAATTACATAGATGTTCACATGGAATGATTTTATATTACATAAAATAAGCAAATATGAGATATCACATAGTATTAATTGACAAGATAGAAAAATACTGGATAATATAGAAAAGCTACTTCGAGGGGGAACCCTCCATAACAAGACACTAATAGTAGAATACTTAACGTGATGAATAAAGACTAACCACTACCTCCTATATATAGTCTACCTATCTAAGGTTATTTCATAGGTTGACCTATCTAAGAATATAGATAAATATAACAAGTATATAGAAGAGTTATGTAAGCCACAAGTCGACCACACATATCCCTAGACACACCAATGGTTAAAGGCATAGAAAGCCCCTCCCTTTCAAAACAACATTGTTATCGATGTTGTGGTAGCTCTAGATGTTGCTAGACAAATGTTTCATCCTCCCAAGTAGCATCTTCACATGGTAGATTCTTCCATTTGATCAGATACTCTTTAATCATTTTAGAATGTTGTTACTTAGTATGCATGTGAAGGATCACCTCAAGATGAAGAACAACTCTGCCTTCCTCATCCAATTCTATTAATTTTGTTCGAATGGTAACTCTATGTATAATGATTTTTTTCAAGCATGATACATGAAATAGTGGATGTATGTGAGTAGATCAAGGAGACTCTAACTTGTAAGCCACACTATCAATTTTTTACAAGATTTGATAAGGCCCATAATACATATGGGACAACTTAATATCCTTTTTTTGTTGCTTTAATGACATTTGATTATATGGATGTAATCAAACAAGGACCCAATCACCAATGTCAAAATGCCTCTCACTTCTATGTTAATATACTTGTTGCTACATGTGATTTTGGGTTATAACTAAATTTTCACATAAACTTGCAAGGACCTCCTGCTCATGGTGAATATATTCTTCAACTACATGAACCTTAGGATGGACCTTCAAGGTTGAAGTGATGGATGCATGGTGGTATCGATACAATTCCATAAAGAGAGACATTTTGGAAGAACTGTGAATAGAAGTATTATATCACCATTCAACAAGTGCCAACAAATGAATCCATTTATCCTATTTATCAGACACAAAATAATAGAGTTATCCTTCTATACATTTTTTGACTACCTCAGTTTGTACATATGAATAACTCAGTCCAAAATTACTAGTTAAAATGAGATCTCTATTACTAACAATGATCTTAGGGTTTCCATGTAGTTTTTGAATTGTATTGAGAAAAGAAAAAGCTATTTTACTAAAAGCAAATAGCTATGATAAAGAACAAAAATGAGCATACTTACTGAGATGATCCATAACAAACATGACAACATTTTGACCATTAGATCTTGGTAACACTATAATGAAATCCATATATACTTCATCCCAATGCTGGTCAGGGATGGATAAAGGTTGTAAATGACTTGGGGTTTTGATGGTTTTCCCTTTGTTTTGTTAATACATCATATATTAAGCCACATATTTTTGGACATCCCCCTTGAGTCCTTTCTAAAAAACTATAGCTTTATTTTGTGATAGGTTTTCAAAAATCTTGAATGACCCCCAATTGGAGTTCCGTGAAGTTTCTAAAAGATTTTATTTTTAAGAAGAGAATTCTTACATAGGTACAATCTATCTTTATATCATAATGCATTAACCTTCCATGTGAATTTTTAAAATCCACCTAAACCTTGTTGAAGATTTTGAATCAAATCATGGATAAGACTATCATGTTCCCATTCTGATTGTGCTTCGTCTAGCCAATCTACCTAAAAAAGGGTTATTGCACATAATAAAAACTTAATTGATTCATCCTTTCTAATAGTTCATCTACCATTACATTATCGTTACCTTTTTTATAGATTATTTCAAAATCTTAACGTAAAAACTTAGTTACCCATTTCTATTGTTCTTCATATCATGATCATTATTCTAAAAAATATTTGAGATTATCATGATCAGTCTTTACTCAAAATTGATGATGTATCAAATAACGTCTCCATTATTTGGCTACATACAAAATGGACATCATTTCTTTCTCATAGATGGGCTTGTGTTGATGACTTTCAAATGTAAGTGGTTTACCTTCTTTAATGAGTATAACACCCATACCATACCTAGATACATCACATTCGACCACAAAAGTCTTTAAAAAATTAGGAGTAGCTAATATTGGAGTAGTGCACAAACCCAATGTTAATTGTTCAAATGCCCATGTAGCTACATCAGTCTACTAAATGGAGTCTTTTCTCAACAAAGAAGTCAATGGGGTTACAATACTACCATAATTTTTGATAAACCTATGATAGTAACCAGTTATCCCCAAGAATCCTTGTAGTTGCTTGAGTGTCTTAGGAATTGGCCAATCTACCATTGATTACATTTTTTTAGGATCGAATTTCACTTCTTCATAAGAATTAGATGACCTAAATATTCAACCTCAGAAGCCCCAAAATTATATTTGGAAGGTTTAACATACAATTGATGTTGTTCCAAAATGGAGAGTACCTGTTTCACATGTTGCAAATGGTATTCCTAGTTTTTACTATAAATAAGGATATCATCAAAGAATACTAGAATAAATTTTCTACAAAATGGCCTAAAAATAGTATTCATAAAACTATGAAAAGTAGATGGTGCATTTGTTAGACCAAAAGGCATAACCATAAATTCATAATTGCCCTCCTGAATCCTAAAAGCTATTTTGGAAATGTCTTCATCATGAATTTAGATTTGATGGTACCCAAAACACATATCTAACTTGGTAAAACAAAAATCACCATTTAATTCATCTAAAAAATAATCAATGATAGGAATAGGAAACTTATCTTTTATAGTGTACATGTTGAGTTCTCTATAGTCAGAGCACATCCTCTAGGTGTCGTCAATCTTTCTCACCATGACAACTGGTGAAAAATATTCACTTTGACTATGGTGAATGATTCCTACATCCAACATCTCTTAAACCATCTTTTTAATTTCATTTTTTTAGGCATAGGGATACCTATATGGCCTAATATTGGGTGGTATACTACCAAAACTAAGTTTGATAGCATTATCTTGTGTGTGGCTATTTGGAAGTCCTTTTGGAATGTCACCAAAAACAATAGAATAGGCATTAATAACTTGTTATAGATTAAGATGTGGATATGGCTGATAAGTTGTAGACATTTATCCCTTAATCCTCTTAGCTCAAATGTCCTATATTTAGAATGAAAATGCATGAATAATTATAAGAAATTCATCTCAAGAGTGTCCAAAGTGGTGAACCACTAAACTTCCATAACAATATCAGCTCCACCCATGGGAATAGCAAACATAGGACAATACAATAAGTAATATCCCATGGCTAACTTAATAATATGACATTTACTTGAATAGCTAATAGTACCACCATCTGTAATCATAAATTAAAATTATAGAGCTGGATAAATGAAATAGTATAAATGAGCAACCAAGCTAATGTGAATGAAGTTGTGTGTGCTCCCAAAATCAATCAAGATAGTGACCTTCTATTTCTTAATAAAACCCATCACCTTAAGATTTTGGGGGTACTATTACCTAATAGGGCATGAAAATAAATAGTAGTTTTAGAGTCTTTAGATTCCTCCCCAAGATATTTTGTATTCCCGCCATGTACTTCATCATCTTCATCGTCATTGTCATCTTTAATGTAAAATAGCTTCTTTTTAGCACAATGATGGTTTTTTCTCTTTTTTTGGTCATAAACATAACAAAACCCTTTGTATCCCTTCTCCTCAATTTGTCATTGTGTTAATCTGTTGATCTATAAAAGTGATGGTGTTGAAAAGGTGTGATCAAGACAAATAGTGAAAGTTTTCCTTTTGACCATCTATTTTTATTTTGCCATATGTGCCTTAGGGATAGAGTTTGATATAGATGTTGGGTTAAAAATTCAAACCTTGAATTTTATTTTATCTTTGAGGCCACCTAAAAATATATCAGTCAAAATTTTCTTTGTGATATCTTCTACATGTAAAGACAGATTCTGAAATTGATGAATATAATTCATCAAAGTTCTTGTTTGCTATATTTTTACTAATTGGATGAATTATTTCTCAAAGACATTATTTCAATAATGAGCCAATAAATCCTCAATAAAAATAGACCATGAAATAGGATGACCATTATTTTTATTTTAAACACATAACCATCAGTACTAAATGAATTACTCAGATTCTAGATATAGAAATGTCACTATCACCTTCTTATAACTAAGGGTTTGATGTAGCTAAAATAAATTATTAATTTAGGTAATATAAGTGAGAGGATCCTTACCATATAACTTTTACATGTCTACTTTTGGCAACATCAATTTCATACCAACATGGGATTTGGTGTTGAAAGGAAGATTTGAAATATGAAGTGGAGGGTTGTTGGGTTGAAACTGAGATGTACAGGCAACTAATTGCATAGTGATATGATGAAATTCATTGTGAACCCAATTAATCTCTCAATGTACCCCTAAAACATTAGTTTAGACTGTAACAAAGTCATCATGCCCCACCAAGTTTTTTTATGTCTATTTGAAGCTAAAAATCATCAAACATAAGTTTTAGATTCTATTTCCTTTGCAAAAGGAGTCTTAGGAGTTTCTTTCCCCCCATTTCATTTCCTAGTAGTAGTACCTACACATACAAATCTTAGGAGGGTCTTTACCATGAAAAAAGTGTACCAAGAGATGGTACCTTTGTGATCATCTTGCTAAGATGAATTCAATGACTACCTTTACACACTAGGGTAAAACTTTTAGCAGCAAAAAAGTGTACCAACATAATATAACATTGCGATCATTTCCTTGAGATGAATCCAATGACTGCAATTGTGTAAAGGGAATTTTTTTCTAGACCTTTTTTTTTTTTTAAATAATTTTTTTTCAAAAAAGTGTTTCGAGCAATACTGTATTGATGGAAAAAATTAATTCTTCCTAGATTGAAAGTTATATTTTTTCTCTGCCAGAAGCCACACCTCACCAGATAAAAAAAAATGTCACAAGAAACTTACCCAAATAGAATCTATAATACCACTTGTAATGAAATTACATAGATGTTCATACAAAATAATTTTATATCACAAAAAATAAGTAAATATGAGATCACATAACAATAATTGATAACAGATCAAAATACTAGATAATATAGCAAAGCCACTTTGGGAATAACCTCCACAATAATGCACTAATATCATAATACTTAACATGATGAATAAATACTAACCACTACCTCCTATATATAGTCTACTTAGCCAAGATTATTCTATAAGCTGACCTATCTAAGAACATAGATAAATGTAACAAGTATATAACAGCGGTATGTAAGCCACAAGTTGGCCACACATATCCCTAGACAAACCAATGGTTAAAGACATATCATTGTCTCTCTTTTGGAGAGTTTTTTTCCACTAGATTTTCTCATTTTACTCTACTTTTTGAGAATTATATTATACATGAGTAACTCATTAGGTCTTGTTATCGAAACTCATCTTTTTCTTTTCCACCCATTTAAGATATGCTTAAGGGGGGTGGGGGTGTTTGTGTAGGATATTTATTAATATATTTAATTAATAAATGGATAATCCCTACACATGTATCTTCAACTTAATTAAGTGTGGTAATAAGTTATGTGGGTGAGAGGGTGGGTTATACTTAGAGTTCAATTGAGTACCACTATAAGTTATCCTATGAGTTCCACAATGAGTTACACTCAGTCCCATAGTGAATTCTCTTATGAGTTAACTTCCCCCTAATCCTTCTTTATATTACTCTTCACCACTATTGTAATAGCGAAAGATAATTGGTAAACAATGCAGAAATTTGATATATCAAATAATTATTGAATATCTTAATACATATTTCTAAATACAAGAAGGGTCATTGTTACAACATTCTTGTGTGCTTAGTTTACCAGATGATCATCTATTGACCTATTCTAATAACATATTGATGAACACATACAAATATCAAATACTAAAAATCCATTTTTTTACCTTGTAATTTTATTGAACATAAATATCTAAATTCATTATAGAATATGTAATATATAATTTTTTTCCAACATTTAACTAAACAAACTATTAAATTAAAAAAAAGTGAGGTTTTTCGTTCAAAATATCAAGCTTCATGTGCAATTATGTCATAATAAAAAAATATTCTTTAATAATATTCTCCTAAGTCAATTTCAAAATGGTTTCTCTAAGATTTCATTATTTAAAATCATTATTCGCATATTGTGATATGTTTTAGATCGCTTATCTATTTTAAAATAATATCTTTTTCATGCACTTCAATTGGTCTTCATGTGAAATAATTGGCCAACAATTAAAATGTTTTTTCCAAAAGGAAATCATGGGATGGAGTTGAGAATCCAATCTTTTATTATTACGACATTGAATAATTTTTCATTTAACTAATTTTAATGACTATAGAAGATTGATTATGTGATTCCCATGTCATTTCAAACATTAATTGAAAATTATATCATTTTTACTAGCCACTCTTCTTATATGCACTTAGGACGCCTTTTAACACGACTCAATATCTCTTTGTAGTGAAGAAAAGTATTACGTGAAAAAATTTGAGTTGTATAAAAATAATGGATCATAAATAATAGAATAATGAACTATTATATATACAAAATCTACCACATGAATTCCAAGGTGACATATATTTTTCAAAATAATATTTACAACTGAATTTTGACCAGCTTAATTAATCATATAAATATTAGGGTCAATGCTTAGGCAAGGAAATCCACAAATATGAGACCATTCATACCTAGAAAGAATATCTATTTATATGGTAATATATAAAGTGTTTTTGAAAAATTAAAGGTGAGATAAGGTAAGATGGAGAAATTCAGTGCATAAATCTACCAAGTACCTTTCTAATCAAAAATTTATGATACATTTTTTTTAAATAGTATAAAATTTATTCATTATATAAAGTATTGTAATATATTGATTAGAGAAATTGATTTTTATGTTAGATATATGATTAAAAAGTTAAATGTTGAATGTTGAATCTCTTTGTAGTGTAATTTCTAGTTGAATCTTTGACAGGAGATGGGGGTGGTGACATTTTATGGATCCCTCTTGGAGAGGTTTGAGAGCAGTGCCTCCGATAAAAAAAATCAAGGATTTGAACCTCTATTTTTAGAAATTTGAATTCTACCAAATTTTATTTTTAGGAAAGAAAATATTAATGGTACTTTCCTATTCTATTTTGAGAAGGACAAATTCTAACAGTGCTTAAAAAATTAGATGTATTTATCTTTGAGGAATTCACATGTAATTTATAGCAAAATTGTATGTAATATATTCATCTTGAATTAATAAAAATATAATATCTTATATCGTAGATATTTTTTAAATTATACTAATGTTTTACCATACAATTCTGGTGCTTTATTTCATAAAGATTTAATTGAATTATCTCTATTATTACAAAATTTATATTTTATTTTTTTATTATTTAATACTATGAAGTAACTAATTTCCTAACATTTTATTATTCAAATATAAATTTAGTTTCAATATTTTAAACACTTTAAAGATTTAAATTATTGAATCAAACCATTATGTATATTGTGTTAAAAAAATTGATCGACAGGCATTACATTAAATTCATTCTCGAAGATGCATAATTGTAGTAGGTAATTTTTAATATATATTTTTATTAAAAATTTGATAACTATTCCTCATGTGAGATGTCATATCATTATATTCAGTAAAAATAGCAAAATTAGCAATGAATAAAAAATATTTGATTACGATAACGCATGTATTGAAGTACATATTTATAAATCTAATATATTTTTTTTGAAGAAAGTTAGTTTGAACAGATCTTGTATTATGTGGAATAAATTAAGAAATGCCTTATTCGACTAAATTTTGTATTGTCTTCATTTTAGAGAGATGTGTCAAGTGTTATTCATGGAATAACACATGTTACTTGGTCATTTGATTCCAAATATTATTGTATTTCATTTATTTGTGTTCTTGTATTTTCTAGAATAAGAACAAAAAAGGAAAGTGTTTGTGTTGTATACTCATAAAATAAAGCTTTTAGTCCATTCAATGTAACACATTGCCTCCACACATCTCAAAATACAACCAATTTTTTTGTGTGTATATATAAATCGCAAGTCAAAAATGATCCTAATCAGTTTACAAGACAAAGTCATTTATCACAATGGCTTAGCATTATCTCAATAAGAATATATAAAGGGTTTTTTGAAACTTGTGTCACAAACATCAATAGGTGATCTTTTGGTTTTAACTTTCGAAAGGCATAATAGAATCAGTACTTGATAAATGAATATGGATTTATAAAATCACTATATTCAATGAGGACTATTCCATTGATCATTCTTCGTCTCTACATAATGAACATGATAATTTTATTATGTGTAGTAGTAACACTTTCATTTATAAGCCACAATAGAATAAAATGATTTCTCCTTGAGTTATAAAAAGATATTATATTTAGTGGTTAGTAAAAAGTTTTAGGAATTTAAAGGTATACAGTCAACAACTGAATTCACATTTTTTATTCAATCTTAGTATAATATAATCAAGTTATGAGTTTGGTATCCATAAATATAAATTTATATATTATTCTAGTGTAAGAATCAAACATACTATCACTTTTAACCAAACAAATTCCAATCATTCCTAAATTACATCTAAAAGTTCACAAAGTTTAGCACATCTTTTTCAGTCTATTTCTTTGTCCAACATTTCTTCTCCATCACATAATAATAAATAGATCACAATTATATTCATCGTAATCGAGGTGGTTTTATATTCTTCCTCAAAATTTTATAATGATGATACTACCAAAATTATTTCTAAAAGTTTCAAATGGAAAAGGTAAAACAAGTAAATGTTTAAGAATCATTAAGAATTTTCTTTAATTTAGAGAGTAAAAAAGATACATCTTTAAAATTTAATAATCTAATATTAAATGTCAACTTTGTTACTTAAGCCTATCACAAAGAATTCTAAACCCCACTGTTTCTTTAAATACCTAGTCCAAGGCACTAGTTAGTAATAGTGTGTAAGAAAACAGTAAAAGAATAAAATTAAGAATAAAACATTCTTTTGGCCAGGTAAGTGATAATAGTAATATCTATGTTATCCATTTACAAATCATGATATGGTTTATGGATCCAAAATATGGGAAGAAGGTGAACAATATGCTTATTCTATTTTATGTATTGAATTTCATTCCCTAGCCTTTATTTAGTGTACATGATACAACTAATAGCGAGGCCATGATTTTTATAATTTAAATGAATGCTTATTTAATTATTATTCTAATTATTGATGTTTTCCTCGGAAGACATGTCCATGAGTATAATCTATCCTATGACACTTCTAAGACTTCCTTATCCCCCAAATCCTCTTTCTAAGTTATTGTTGCTTATGAATTACTAATTTCATCTTTTCTTTACATACTAGAACAATAAATTTTTTCGTTAAACGAAAAAAGTAATTGCAACACATAGTAAACATATTCAATGTTTCATTTTATCTTATTTTTTATCATGATAATTATTAAATTTAGCCAAAATAAATATGAACAAATAAATATTTATGCATTTAAAAAATACAACTATTTCACATATAACTATACATTTTTAAAAAAATTGATATTCACCTTTCTTTGTAGAAATGTCTCGGAAGAGACCATTGTCAAATCAATGCATTACAAAGAATAAATCATTTAAATAACAAGTCTTCGAGTAAATATAGTCCTCATGGTTAATAAACCCAAATATTGTTACTAGAATACTACCATGGTCCATTATCTCATGTAGCGCAAAATGAATCACCAAACCAACTTCAATAATAGGACATATAACAATATATTTTATGAAGGGTACATTGTTTCGAACAGCACATTCAACGAACCAAAGGTATTTGACCATGATACAATCATTATTTCATTCTTCTATTATTTCCATTCATTATTTTCCTACACTACCAACAAGATACACGTTATGTCACAAAGGAATGGCATTGTTTTCTCTTAATAGTATTATATCAATGTCACTAACAAAACCGAATAAAATAAATATGCTTACTACATTTTATGCAGACCTATTAATCCCAGTGTAAGTCACTTGGCAATGAATACATGCCAAATCTATAGCATATGCATAGGGCGTTGCAATCCTGTACAAAATTTTAACAAAAGAAGTATATTGATTAAACAAACTAGAATCAGAGTAAAAAAAAAAAATGAGACAAATAAAATATTTGTGTTGCATTCACGCAAAAATATTAAAATGAGATTATCTTATTTAATAATGATTGAATGTCTAATATCTAATCTTCAGAAATTATGTTATTAAATCAACATAATGTTTAAAACTCGTAAATTATTTTTATATAAACTTTTCAAAAAATTATAAACGATTAAAAAATATATATATAATATAAAAACAACAGAAATAACAACAATAACAACAACAACAACAATAATAATATATTTGTGTTATTTTTTAAAACATGTCTTATATTGATCTAATGTTAACCACGATAACTTTCTAATAAATAAAATAAAATTTTGCCAAGAATACAATTTCTACAATAAAACTCTACATAATTTTATAGACCCAAAATCAGAGAAAAACAAAATATACTCCATTCACATAAAAACATGAAATCGACATTAACTCACTTGATAGGAATTCGAACTTAACAACATATTGTTTCTTGAACTCATTTGAATTTGTATAGAGCTGCGTTTCTTTTTCTTGAAGTCGTATATTGTTGCTTATGGTGAAGGTTTGCATGAAGAGAGACGCAAAAGAACAAGTAGGCCAATTTAACGTGGTAATGCCATCTATCTACCTATAATTAATTTTTTTATTTTTGTAAAACAAATTTCACGTAAACCAAGATTTTTTTTTTTTTTCCGGTTAGATAAGCATCTACGTTTATTTGAAGTGGTCTATCAAAGTGGTCTTGTTGTGCAGGAGAGACTATAGAAACTGTCAACAAAATGAAATGAACGGTAATATTATGTATTGTAAGCCGGCTATGCTAATAAAAAAAAGGACAAAACACACCGAAAGATGAATAAAATATTGGTTATGTAAGCAATTTATTTTGTGAATGAGTCCTTACGCGTTTCACAATTGATCGCTTCAGTTACAATTTACAATGTTAAAAGATGTGAATATATACCAAGTGAAGATGAAGATGAATTAATTATTAGGGAGTTGGTCAAGTCTGGGCTATATAAAGCATGGCTAATCGCAAGATTTGCATTACCTTGGGCGTTTTTATGTTGATCTGTTGTCAGACCGAGCATGTCATGGGAGGTGATCCCGATCCCTTGTAAGACTTCTGCGTTGCAGACCAACAAAGCAAAGGTGAAATTTTATAATCGTTATATTATTGTTTGTGCTATCTATCTATGTATTCAGGTGGCTTACTAACAGCTTGATTAAACAGTTTTGGTGAACGGGTTTACGTGCAAAGACCCAAACAAGGTTTCAGCGGAGGATTTCTTCTTTGCGGGTCTGGGAAAGCCGGGGAACACAAACAATGCCATGGGCTCCAACGTAACGGTGGAGAACGTTCGACAGATAGGTGGCCTCAACACACTGGGAATATCGTTGGTCCGCATCGACCATGCAGTGGGTGGAATAAATCCTCCTCACACTCACCCAAGAGCCACAGAAGTTCTTTTTCTAATGGAGGGCAAGCTTCTTGTGGGGTTTATTGATACTAACAATAATTTTTTCAGCAAAACGTGGGGCACGAAAATGCATTGGTTATAGCTGCACTGAACAGCCAGCTTCCGGGAGTTCAGACCATCGCCAATTCTCTGTTTGGAGCAAATCCACCTCTGCCCGATTCCGTCTTAAGCAAACCATTCCACATCACCAAAAATATTGTGGATTACATTCAAGCCAAGTTCATGTAGGATAACATACAACTTCAAAGTAGTAGTCTTCTACCATTAAATAAAACAGCGGAGGGACGACCATCTTTAATGTATCTCGGTAGCTTTTCTTTCTCGCCGTGATAACACCAAATCTGACATTGTTATAATTTTCTTTTAGAAACAGTTTAATTCATAATTCATTTCGTTAATATTTGTATCCTCTTTTATTTTCTTTCTTGTTCTTTTCAATTTTTTAATTATTATAAAAAATGATGTTTATTTTGTCTTCAAAATTAATTTTCGAGGGTTTCTATTTAGTTAAAATTCATTATAAGCCAACTAAAATGTAAATAATTTCCTCCTCTTTTATATTGTTAGAACTGCAGTTCTAATTTCTCCACATCGCATGGAGATAACATTCAACTATTTTTAGATTCTATCATGCAACTAATTTGCATGAGATTTGATTCTTAGGACAATCAGTTATTGCACATGTCTTATGCATGATTTCATTCTTAGGACAATCAGTTATTCCACATGCCTTATGCATGAATAAACATTAGTTTAGTGCAGTTTATTTTCAGTTACAACAGTATTTTTAATTCTTTATTTTTAGTTGAAAGGTGATTGTAATTCTATATATATAGATCTGTGATCGTTGTTTTTAAATAGAGAATTAAAAAATAAAAGAAGAATCAATAAAAATATTTGATTGTTGTAGCAATTGTTTCCTACTTTGCGTGCATATATATATATATATATATATATATATATAGATAGCCTGTTGGATTAGGAATAGAGATTTTGCATTTTTTTTCTTGTTTTCTTTAAACTCTTCCTTTTGTGCTCGTGTTAATACCTTATGGGCAGCCTCATCCTATGATTCTACAAAGCCATTTTATACCAAATCCCAAACATCTTGTGAGCAAAACAATGTTCTCATTTTAATTGCCCAAAAATCATAATTCTTACCATTGAAAATGGGAATCTGGGGCAGAAAAATGCTATTGTTTGTTGCCATGTCTCAAGCTAAACTTTTCAGAATGAACAACTTCTTTAAATTTCTACTCAGCGACTAAATCCTCCTTCAATCTGCTCTAACAATCTAATGCCCCTGATGTCTTAACCTGGGTCTAAGACATCAGGGGTTATATGCAGTAACAAATTGGTATCAGACCCAGGTTAAGAAATCAGGGGCATTAGATTGTTAGAGCAGATTGAAGGAGGATTTAGTCGCTGAGTAGAAATTTAAAGAAGTTGTTCATTCTAAAAAGTTCAGCTTGAGACATGGCAACAAACAATAGCATTTTTCTACCCTAGATTCCCATTTTCAATGGTAAGAATTATGATTTTTGGGCAATTAAAATGAGAACATTGTTTTGCTCACAAGATGTTTGGGATTTGGTATAAAATGGCTTTGTAGAACCATAGGATGAGGCTGCCCATAAGGTATTAACACGAGCACAAAAGGAAGAGCTTAAAGAAAACAAGAAAAAAAATGCAAAATCTCTATTCCTAATCCAACAGGCAATGGATGAATCCATTTTTTCTAGAGTTGCAGCAGCAACAAAATTCAAGTCATAATGGAAAATTTTGGAGATTATCTATAAAGGTGATACAATGGTGAAAGTAGCTAAATTGCAATATTTTAGGAGAAATTTTAAAAATTTGCAAATGAATGATTTAGAGTCTATATACCAGTTTATGGGTCAAGTATTGACTATTTTGAACCAAATTAGATCTAATGGATAAAAAATAACAGATCAGAAGATCATAAAAAAAACTCTTAAGAGTTTACCCAATAAATTTGATGCAATAGTTGTAGCTATTGAGGAAACCAAGGATTTGGATCAATTATCAGTAGATGAATTATTGGGATCTTTGTCAACACATGCATCCAGAATGAATAGGAATAATAATACTTTTTTTTAGAATGCTTTCAAGTCTCAGGTATCATTTGGTAGAGGAAGAGGAAGGTCAAACTTCAGAGGAAGAGGCAGATCCAGAGATGGAAGGAACAATCTAGATCAAGGTGAAAATAATAATCAAAACTACAACAATAGAGGACATGGAAAAAATCACTTCGAATAATATTCACAGAGGTTTGATAAATCTAACATTTAGTGTTATTACTATAAAAAATATGGACATTATGCAAATGAATGCAGAAAGAAATAAGGAGATGTGGACAAGCAGAATGCTAATTATACAAATGAATCTAATTCTTATTTTGGAAGTTTATTCCTCACTTGTCATGTTGCTTAAGATAATGCTATAGATACTTGGTTTTTAGATAGTGGAAGCAATAACCATATGACAGGGAATAAAGAATTGTCTGCTAGTCTTGATGATTCTGTAAAAATTGAAGTGAAATTAGGAAATGATAATAAAGTGGATGTAATGGGTAAAGGAGTAATAAATGTTTTGGCAAAAAATGGTGAAAGAAGATTTATTCTTGATGTTTATTTTGTACCTAGACTAAAGCATAATCTTATGAGTGTTGGACAGTTAGTATAGAAAGGTTACAGAGTATCTTTTATAGATAATGTTTGCACAATACTAGACAAATTTGCAGATGACATGTTGATAGAAAAAGTGGAGATGACCAAGAATTCGATGTTCCCTCTTTGAATTCAATGCATCAAAGGAGAAGAGGAAGCCCATTTCAAAACCATGCATTTAGACCAATCGTGGCTATGGCATTTAAGGTATGGACATTTACATTTTGGAGGTTTGAGTTTGTTAAAAAAGAAAAATATGGTGAAGGGATTACCACCAATAGAGCAGCCAGGAAGTTCATGTGATAGTTGCATTTTGGCAAAACAACATAGAGAGAGCTTTCCAGTAGGAGCTTCATATAAAGCAAGGGTATTATGGAAGCTAGTTCATAGTGATTTATGTGGACCAATGAAAACTCCATCATTTGGAGGTAGTTCTTATTTTCTAACCTTCATTGATGATTTTAGCAGAAAGACTTGGATATATTTTCTCAAGAAGAAGTCTAAAGCCTTTGGAAATTTTAAAAAATTCAAGGCTATGGTTGAAAAGCAGAGTGGCCTTTACATCAAGGTACTTAGCTCAGATAGAGGAGGTGAATGTATGTCTAATGAATTTCAAGATTTTTGTAGATATCATGGCATTAAAAAGAAACTCACTACACAGTACACACCATAGCAAAATGGCATAGTAGAAAGGAAAAATAAAACAATCATGGAGATGGATAGACGCATGTTGAAGGCCAAGCATTTGTTAAATGAATATTGGGCAGAAGTAGTAGAATGTGTAGTATATATTCTGAATAGAAGCCAAACAAAGAGTGTGAAGGAACGAATTCCACAATAATCTTAGAGTGGTAAGAAGAATAGTGTACATAATTTCAAAAAAATTGGTTGTATTGTATATTCTCTTATACCATCTGAATTGAGAAGAAAAATTGATGATAGAGGTCAGAAATGAAATTTTATTGGCTATAGTGAAGAATCAAAAGTTTATAAGTTGTATAACCCCATTTCAAAGAAAGTGATTATTAGCAAAGATGTGGAATTTAAGGAAGAAGAAGTATGGGATGGAAGCATTGATAGAACCATCACAAATAGAGCACCAATTCCCCAAAATGAAGAAGAATTTGAAGAACAAAATTAACAAGGTGATCAATTCTCTCCACAAGAAAGAACAAGCAATCCAATAAGAACACCTAGAAGCTTAGCACAAGGTGAATCATCTGGTCTTGCATGTCATCCTACTCCCAATTCAAAAGTTAGTGATGAATCAGATCTAACTCTTGTCACTTTAAGATCAAAATTTAAAGGTAAAAAAATGAGAAACTTGAATGAGATTTAGGATCAAGAAGAAGAGAATTTAGATTTGTGTTCAAATTTTTCCTTTTTCTCTCATGATCCTATGTATTATGAAGAAGCAGTTAATGAGGAGCATTGGATAAAAGCAATGGATGAAGAGATGAATGTTATTGAGAGAAATCAAACATGGGATCTAATTAATCTACCTGAAGGTAATGATTGCATAGGAGTCAAATGGGTTTATAAGACCAAATTTAATGCAAAAGGTAAGATTAAAAAGCACAAGGCAAGGTTAGTAGCAAATGGTTTTGCACAAGAACATGGAATTGATTATAATGAAACATTTTCTCTAGTTGCTAGACTTGATACTATTAGAATGGTTTTAGCAATAGCTGTACAAAATAACTGGAAAGTATATCAAATGGATGTCAAATCAGCGTTCTTGAATGGTTTCCTAGATGAAGAAGTGTATGTGAAACAACCACTAGGTTATGAAGTGCATGGACATGAAGAAAAAGTCTACATATTAAAGAAGGCCCTCTATGGTCTCAAGAAATCACCAAGAGCATGATATAGCAGGATTCATTCATACATGACAAACAATGGATTCAGCAGAAGCAATAGTGAGCCCACATTGTACACAAAAATCAACAAAGAAGGTCATATTTTGATTGTGTGTTTGCATGTTGATGATTTGATTTTCACTGGAAATTTCTCTATAGACACATCTAAGTTAGTAATGAAGAAAGAATTTGAGATGATGGATTTGAGATTAATGAAGTATTTTTTTTTGCATTGAAGTTATACAATCAAAGAAGAGAATTTTTATTTATCAAACTAAATATGCAAAGGATGTGTTAAGGAGGTTTAAGATGTTGAATTATAAATCAATACCTGCACCAGTTGCTACAAGGACCAAAATTAGCAAAGAAGACAAAAGGCTTAATGTTGATTCTACAACATTCAAAAGACTAATTGGTAGTTTGATGTATCTTACAGCTATAAGACCAGATATCATGTATGGGGTTAGCGTAATCTCTAGATTCATGGAGTCGCCAAAAGACTCACATTGGCAAGTTGGAAAGATGATATTGAGATATGTGGCAGGAACAACAAAATATGGAATTTTATAGTCCACAACTAATGATTTTCGTTTGATTGGTTATACTGATAGTGATTTTATAGGTAGCATTGATGATAGGAAGAGTACTTCTGGACATGGCTTTCATTTTGGAAGAGGTGTGGTCACATGCACATCCAAAAGGAAACCCATAGTGACACTTTCATCAGCTAAAGCAGAGTATGTAGCAGCCACATCAGTAACATGTCAAGCAATTTGGATGACGAGAGTATTAACAGATTTATTGAAAGTATAGAAAGAGTCAACACCAATCTTTTGTGACAATAAATCAGCAACTACATTGTCAAAAAATCATGTTTTTCACAAGAGGAATAAGCACATTGATAAAAGATTTCATTTTATCAAAGAGTTAGTGAACAATGGATAAATCCATTTGGAGTTTTGTAGATCTAAAGACTAATTGGCAAACATATTCATAAAGGCATTAGCAAATGAGAATTTTGAGTATCTAAGACAAAATTTAGGCATTGTAAATGATGAAGTAGTTAGTGGTAGAAATTAAGTGGGAGTGTTAGAACTATAGTTCTTATTTCTCCACATCATATAGAGATAACATTCAACTATTTTTAGATTCTATCATGCAAGCAATTTGCATGAGATTTGATTCTTAGGGCAATCAGTTATCGCACATGTCTTATACATGATTTCATACTTAAGACAATCAGTTATTCCACATGCCTTATGCATGAATAAACATTAGTTTAGTGCAGTATTTTTTCAGTTACAGTAGTATTTTTAATTCTTTATTTTTAGTTGAAAGGTGATTGTAATTATATATATGTAGATCTGTGACCACTATTTTCATATAGAGAATTAAAAAAAAAAAGTAGAATTAATCAAAATATTTTATTGCTGTAGCAATTGTTTCCTGTTGTGCATGCATATTTTTTCTATTTATTTTGTCCTCAAAAGTAATTTTTGGGGGTTTCTATTTAGATAAAATTCATTATAAGCCAACTAAAATGTAAATAATTTCCTCCTCTTTTATATATGATGTTGTTTTCTTTTTTTTTTTACATTATACATAAAATCGATTCGATTTATCATGTTGATTGAATTACAAAATATACTTTATTATTATAAATAAATGATGATTTGAGTGTATAAATAATTCAAAATTGTTAATTAAAATAAATATATAATATATTATATTGTTTGTTTTATTTTTAATGATTGTATGTGGCATGTGTAATGTAAATTTTGATAAAATGATAGAAACAAAGACTAATTCAATTAAGTTAGAATTCTTACAGGGACATGTAGCCTTTGTTCTTATTTTCTCTTAATGTATATACATTACATATTACATTCTTACATACCAGTAAAAATAGAAAGAAGGTAAAGTACAAAGGTCCTTAAGGGATCACACTCCTAATATTGAAGAAAAAGTTACTCATTCATGTTCAATAGTACCAATATCAATTATTACGTTTCACAATATCAGTCCATGTGACATATGTATTAGCAGAGGCTATGCCATTTTAAATAGAATCTATTTTAGTTGACCTTAACTATGGAATACATAAACACATATTGAGGATTATTAACATCTTCTGTTGGACCTCTATATTTTTTCATAGGAGTAGCTATAAACATTGGCAATTTAAGAAGTTTATTTCCAATTTTACAAACTATAACATGAATTTCATCAAAATACCTTTTGGTGCACAAAATATCAATGCCAAAATATAATGAGTTACTTTTGAATTTAATGCAAGTGTTATTTTTTAGTATAGGTTATGATTTACCTATAGCAAAAATGCTTTGAACTATCCTTTTCAATGGAATATTTTACATCACACTAAGTGTACGCATTCACTATAAAATCAATACATACATGTTATTATGAAAATAATGCACTTAAAGTGGATAGATTAAAAGAATGGGATTGATAAATATGGCTAGATAATATATTTATTTCTATAAAGTAAGCACATGATTGTTATAAGAAATCCTAAATGTCACTATCATTCTAATTATGATATTAATAGGATTCATGACGATCAATACAATAAAAATGATTAAGTGAATATCATTTTTAGAGTATAGTTATGACAAAATTTTATGTTCGTCAAATTATTAAATCTTATGGTGAACAATGTCATGTAAATTTTTTACATCTAAAAATAATTTGTTTTAAAATTTTCATGATGAATATGCCATGGATGGTAGTAATTTTTTATGTTTTTATAGTTATCAACAATTGTTTTCAATAGAACGACCAATGTCTATAATAATTTTTTAAATGCTTCTTTAAAACATGAACTTCCCTCCAACAACATAATGCACAAGTAGTGTAAACTTGTAAAGGAATATCAAATAACTTAGTGAAGGAATGATCACTAACTAACAATACTTCTATTTTCCATTTTAACAATAAAATATTTTATCATATGGCCAATATATTATTTAGATTATGGTAAGCCCACCATTTTATGTTTGTGTGGAAACCAGACCCAAATATAGTAGGAGGTTTAGGTCTTTAAGGGAAAAAATTAAATAAGAACTGAAGTAGGATCACAAAAGAAACCGACCTTGGGTAAAAAGAGGCCCAGGTCCCCAGGAGGAAGAACTAAAAGAAGAAGGACCCCCAGTGGTCTAAAAAATTGTTCAAAAAATATGGGTCACTAGTAGAAAAAGCATAGAGAGTATAAAAATAGAAATGCTCATGAAGACTGAACTGTGAAGTTAGCAAGAAACACCAAAACTGAGAATATGTCTAAGGCACAAGAAGGCCGAGGTGATTGAAATAAGTTACCAATAAAATGACCCTGAAAGGGATTCTAGAAGCATCCAAAAAACTTCAACCATGGAGAAAGTTAAACACAAGTCCCCAGAGGACCCAATCCCTGAAAACCGATCAAATCTGAATTTTAAATTCAAAATGACTGGTCAAGCCCCAAAGAGAAATAGTATTGACCACACTAAAATCAATAACCAAAAAGGTGGTCAAAATAGCCAATCAAACAAATGATAAAATACAAAACACGTGCTAGTTAACACAATAATTGACTTCATCCAACTCCCAAGTGGAAGGTCTAGGTTTGAGTCATCGAAAGGAAAAATTGATGAGCTGAACATCCACATGGAAAATGTTAACTATAACAATCCTCATGAACTAAACATGGGGACGGCATCCCATTTTTGATTTAATTTCTCCTGGATCATTTTTTAATACTGTTGGTTCACTTTTAACTGCTCTTGATCTCTCCATCTATGATTGATAGTTGTTGTCCCAACCAGGGGATAAATTTTCCATATCCTGAGTCCACGGGGCTGTAGATTCCTCCACATCAAAGATCAAATGAGATTTTTGATGGGCAAGCTTGATTTTTAGCATGGATTTAAACTCTTCAAAGGAAATATCAGTTTTAAACTTATCCTTATGGCCATAAAACCACCTTTTTCATCGTGACATAAAAGATAGTATGAATCCATATGAGTATAAGTTTTATCAGGGGGTTTGACATCTTTACAAATAAGGATAAGGATCTCCACGTTCATCATATCCCCACTTAAATCATGAGTTCTTTCCACGTTGTTCTAGATTAGACAATAATCAGCCTGATCTTTAGACACTTTGACAGCTTCACTCGTTGTTCAACACACACACTTTCATAGCTTCACTCGCTGTGTAACACAAGCTTTGCAGGGCTCGACTTGTCAAACATGACACTGCATATACAAAAAAAAATTATTAAGAACAGAAAAATAGAAATACAATCTTCTATGTAATACACCTCTAGATTGGGTGCTCTTTTTTTTTTGCTGCTTTTTTCACTTTCTTTAACTACCTTGATTGGCTTTGGCTCTTCTATTTGCATGACTTCGGGTGCAGGTGGGGCCTCTATCTCGGGTGGGATCTTGGTTTCGAATGCTTCCTCTGTAACGGTCAGTGTTGAAACTGGGACTTCCTCAGCGATCTCATCGTTGGTCTCGGCCGTCAGCTCATCCTTTGTAGCGAGCATTTCCTCCTTCGGGGGCGGCTCGATGAATTCATTGTTTTTTATGGCCTCCTTGGATGCACTTTGATTGCACTTTAAAACCTTGTAGTTTGGTGGACTGTTGTGCTGACCACATGGAAATTATGTTTCAAATGGATCTATTTATTGTGCGCACTCTCAACAAACATATGACTAGTTTATGCAGCCTCTTTTGTCCTTTTTTTCTATTGTTGCAACCTGACACCTATGCACTTTTTTCCTCTACTACAACCTAGTGTGATTCTTCAATTCTACAATATTCATGCCCTTTTTGGACTGATTCTATGATCTCCTATCTTACTAGGCTACGCTTCGCTAGAGGTTAACTACGCTTTGCTAGATTTTCTTTTGATATCACGACCTTATTCTATCTGCCATCTGTGCGATTTCTATTTTGGACTACAACTACTGACTGGGCACTTTTTTGTCTCCTTTGTCTGCATTTTCTAATAGACCTTTCATGATTTTCCTTGCTGGGTTGACTGCTAACAACTTGCTGCTAACTACATCGACCACTTTTGAACCGGCAAGATTTATGAATAGCTACACTTGTTTTCTGTTGGCTCTCACAGCTGTGATTTGCCTTCATGGCTTCCTTACTAACTGTTGCTTCTTACCCATGCACTTGTTTTAAGATCTTCCTCTCACCTGTGCTCTAATACCAATTTGTAGAAACTATAATAGCAGATAAAACAAGAACTCAAAAATAGAACCCAATTACTACTAAAATTTCTTGAAAAAGAGATTTTATTGATCTTCAATTTTCCTTGCTTACAATGTTGTGCCTAAAGAATCTTTAAATAGAATTGAATCCAAAAATAACTGAAAATAAACTAATTGTTTAACTCATTCTTAACTAATCTTCTAACTACTTAACTAATTGATTCTTAACTGTCAGTTAACTAACTATTTGATAAATGACTAATCTCTAACTAATTTTTAACTAAATGATAGTTAATTGCGGCATGCATGAGGAGTGGAAAAATTAACTCCAGTCTCCAACACTTCCTACTAACATCACACTTATGTCCAAAAATACATCTTTTTGTGCAGATTTCCTCAGCCCTTTCATACTCAATGATCTGCGTTTGAATTCCATTTTTAGATTCCAACATATTAAGTTTAGGTAAAATTATTTCAAGGTCGACATTAACATAAATTATAGAAAAAATCATCCTACATCTTGGTTTAGTCACAGGGTCTACTGTTATAGGGGAACCAAAAGATTTAGCTATTCCCATAAGGATATTTTCATTCCAGAACTCTAGCGGGAGAGATGGAAGTCTGGTCTATAGGGGTAATGTTCTAGGAAGCTCTTTAAAAGGGTTAAAATTGTATTTCCATTTTTTAAAAAATATAACAACCTTTCCCAAACTCCACATCACTCTCTCAAGGACATAAAAACATTACTCATAATTTGAGAAGGAAACAATGGGATTCCATTTGGCATGGATGCAATCATCATATTCACTTTCAAAGGCAACATGCTACTAGCCCAATCCCAAGAAACATCAACATTGGGTTTGAAATCCTTGAATTTTCCAATAAGGTTATTCATGTAATCTTCTTCTGCCTAGTCAACATCCTCATCCGATAATTTTAGAACTGTTTCCAATATATAGTTGTTTCTATAAGTGAGAAAATTAAATTAAGAGGGATGAGCCATGTATTCATCAAGCATTAAATTATGAACCATTTGATTTATATTAAAGAGACCATGTAGATTTCAGGAATATATAAATTTTAAAAAATAGGCATTTATATTTACGAGTGCAATAACACATATCCATTATAATGTAGAGGGTCATATTAAATAAGTAGAGGGGTATTTTTTTAATTCAATGACATGACTAAACTAACACAATATGTCTCATAGGTATAAACAAGGTGTAATGGTCATCATCCATCTACCATGTGGTAAAATGTTTAAATATTTAAAGTGTTTATCATTTTCATCTGATAAAATGGGTTTTATGTTCTTTTTTTACTGATGTGGTACTATAATTGAAATTTTATTTCATTATTGGTTGTTGTATCTTATTTTATATCCTTGAAAGGTGTCATAGAATTTTATTGGACCCTGTGTAACCTTAAAAAATGTGTTTTGGTTGTAATACCTATTAAATTTGGTATGCATGTGATCCATCTATGTTTTATAGACTCTTAACTCAGTCTTTCCCTATCACATTTTGTACTGGGATGTGAAGAATATTTTTAGGAATATATGCATTTTTTAAGTAAAAACATATATCGATGTATTTATTTTTGAATCTTTAAATGATATAGTTTTTTTGTTGTGTTGGCTATTATTTATGTTGACATTTTATCTCACTTGCACTTGGTGCCAACGTAAGGAGCTACAAGATGGTTGGTTTTCTTTGAGGAGGATAGCTTTTATAAGACCAAAGGCTATTATTTTTCATCCACATATTCTAATATTCAATTTTTCTATTCATATAAGATAAATTAGAGGAGAAGAGGTTTTTTACGTTGTTTGATTTAAAATTAAAATTCCAATTTAAAGTTTTTTTAATTTTAAAGTATTTTAAATTTAATTATAAATAAAGTTTTGATTTTCAATCGTAAATTTTGAAAAATGCAGATAGATAATATATGGAATTTTTAAAAAAAGAACAAACACATTTTGAAAACAAAGGAGATATAAGAAGAGTTACTCTTTACATGTTTATTTTTATTGAAAATCATAAATTGAAAAATAGATAAAAACTAAGTATATAAGCAATGAGATGTGGGTGAGTTGGTTAAGTGACTTGGTTGTTTCAAGTGCCACTTGTCAGGATCTTGCTCCACCAATAGAGCACATATGATTACTTCTTGTATTAGCAACTAAACACATAATTTAACCAGAATCAATAAGTAACTAGAAATATGAAACAACACAGGAATATGAGAGACAATACACAATTGTATTAATAACCACTCAGAAGAATATACAATAAAGAAGATGCCACTTCTTCTTCCACCTCAAAGGCTCGCCACACCTCATGACCTTCTTCCCTCTCTCTCACGGTCCCAACAATAAACTCCAAAATAGAATTGATGTTCACCTCTCCAACCAGTCAGTAACACGCTGCCAGTACACCAAGTACACAACCGTACTCCAAGTAGATCTCCTGCTCTCTGCTGCTACCTACAAATCATTAGACCTTACTCACCATTGTAGATCTCCAAAAGAAGCCATGCTCACCTGCTAACCAAGATCATACAAATATGAAGAACCCTTCTAATTCTCCAAACCAGCACCCACCTTAGTACTGTAGCACTAGGAGGAACACACCATTGCTCTCCTCTCTTAGAAGGAGCTTATTTGCTCTCTTACTCTCTAGCTACAATTTTACAATATAGCCCATGAGTCCATATATAGATCTCATGATTAAAATAATTAGACTATCTTAATTACAATAATTAGACATGCAACTCAAGACTATGACTAGCCTTTAACATGCAAATTAATAGTCCAAAAATAGACTCTCTAGAATCAACATGCAAACTGCATGTTCACATACAGGATGCCGACGTTGGCTCCTCCATGACCGATGTCAGCCGACTGGTGACTGACGTCGGTTGCTTCTTCACTGTTATCTGACTGACATCAATTGATCAGATCGATGTCGGTTTCCCTGCAACTCATTCTGTAACTCTCTGTAACCTCTACAAGCTCCGTGACTTCTCCTATTTGCATCCTGGTGAAGCTTTTAGCTCCACAACCTAACAATCTATCACTTGGAGATAAACAGATGCACCTATACCTATACCTATACACCATCTAAATTATTCCCTAGCTTGTATTCCTCTTCAAGCTCAATCCTAAAGACAACCCACCACACAACCTATGGTGCACCTCCTGTCATTCAAGTAGCCTGCCACATCTGAACCTACAATCCCATGTAGTGAAGACCTGACCCTGAATATATATCTACTGCTGATCCCTCCCAGATACCTGAGAATCCACTGAACTGCCCTCTAGTACTCTTTCTCCAAATTAGCTCCAAATTTTCTGGCAACTCCCACTGCTTGGGAAAACTCAGGTCTACACTAGACCTCATGTGATTTCGAACACTTGTTCTAAGCTAAGCTTGAACTGTCCAGCCCTTGGTGTGATTTCTGATTCTGCAACCTGCATCATGAACCTTGCCAACACCGTCTTCACATCAGCTCCCACTGGAGACAAAATCTCCATGTCTCTTATGCCAAAGAATTTTGCTGCTCCAAACTCTTCTTGACACACCTCTAAACTAACCTTACCCTTAGCTCGGCAAATCCCTATATGTACAAAACTTGCTATCAAATCACCCACATATAGTAACTGGATAATGTCGCGACTCATCATCCACCTGGTAAGACAAAACCACAATAGTTACTGACATTGACTAAAGCCATGCTTAGTCATCTACCTGTGAAAACCTGTACCATTGTCTTGTAGCTACCTCAAGACCATATGCCTTGGCTTTCCATCTCACGTATCCATCCACTCTCTTCTTTAACTTGGGAATCCATCCCTCATCTAGTGTTTTTTTCTAGCTGACAACTCCACCAACAAATACCTATTTGGTTCTTCTCCAAGGACTCACTCCTCATCCATGCCAAGCTCCCACTATTTCTACATTCTACCTGCATTGCCTCTTCACATCTACCTGGTTCTTGACCATCAATAAGCAATATAAAGAAGGTGAACAACGAATATGAGGTTCACTTACCCTTTATGACCTCCATATGAGCGTTTGAGACTTGTTGACAGCTTGTTGTCCACCCACCATCCGTTTTAGTGACTGATCTCGGCCATCTCCCAGTCTACTCCTGACCAATGTCAGTTCCCTATGCTAACCCTGACTGCCGACATCGTTTCCTTGGCCGACGCCGGTATCCCTTTTGTCGACATCAATTCCTTCATGACCGATGTCGATCTTCCTGTTGCTGACATCGGTTACTGTATGACCGATGCCGGTACTTTTTTTTTCCTGTGAGTGATAACTTTTTACCCGTGAGCTCTCCATAGATCAAAATCCTATTGAAATAAACATAGCTCTGCTCAGAATAATTCAATTCCCTCAACTGATCTCTGTCCGTCATCTCCTCCATGAACACCAAGGCTTTCCAGTTCTTTAGCTTGTCAAAAACATCTATCTTCTGCTTAAGAACATGCATTCCCCTCCTACATATGTGACCAAGCCTACAAAGCCACATCTCTATAACAAAAGGTGAATTAGTAATATAAGTAGATAGCTAAAGGATACCTACTTTCTTACCACCATCTAATTCAAGTGTATCCACTGTGAGGGTTACAGTGCATCTCTCATCACCCAAATTTCTTGAAGAAATTAGACTAATCTCAAAGACTGGTACCTGCATGACTTCCTTCACCACCTGTGTGTTATCCGCCTGTAATTTTAGCTTCACTTCCCCTTTGCCAATAATCTGACAAGGCTCTCCAACCCCTAAATAAATCTCTCCAAAGTATCCAAAGACGTACCCATGAAAAGATGCTCTATTTCGGGCTGCATGGAAAGAGGCAAAAGAATCTGTAATCAAAGATTCTACTTTATCTAGAGCAACCTATGCAACATCCCCTGCAACATCTACTTCTACACGTTGATCTTCTACCGACCAACAATCTCTCTTTACCTACGCTTTATTTCCATCAATCAGACCATTCGTGCTATTTAATTTCTTCATTCATAGCTTACTTTTTTTTGCCATTGCTATACTCCCACTCAATCTGAAACCCCTGTGAGTGATTTGTAATCAACAAACACTACCAGATCTGAACCACCTATTTGTCAACCCAACCAAAAGCTCTGATACCACTTGATGGTATCAGCTCTTGAACCTACAACCAAGGCTCTGATACCACTTGTTAGGATCTTGCTCCACCAATAGATCACATATGATTACTTCTTGTATTAGCAACTAAACACAAAATTTAATCAGAATAAATAAGTAACTAGAAATATGAAACAACACAGGAATATGAGAGACAATACACAATTGTATTAATAATCACTCAGAAGAATATACAATAAAGAAGATGCCACTTCTTCTTCCACCTCAAAGGCTCACCACACATCAAGACCTTCTTCCCTCTCTCTCACGGTCCCAACAATCAACTCCAAAATAGAATTGATGTTCACCTCTCCAACCAGTCAGTAACACGCTGCCAGCACACCAAGTATACAACCATACTCCAAGTAGATCTCATGTTCTCTGCTGCTACCTGTAAATCATTAGACCTTACTCACCATTGTAGATCTCCAAAAGAAGCCATGCTCACTTGCTGACCAAGATCATACAAATATAAATAACCCTTCTTATTCTCCAAACCAGCACCCACCTTGGTACTGTGGCACTAGGAGAAACACACCATTGCTTTCCTCTCTCAGAAGGAGCTTATTTGCTCTCTTACTCTCTAGCTACAATTTTACAATACAGCCCATGAGTCCATATATAGATCTCATGATTACCATAATTATACTATCTTAATTACAATAATTAGAGATGCAACTCAAGACTATGACTAGCCTTTAATATGCAAACTAATAGTCTAAAAATAGACTCTCTGGAATCAACATGCAAACTGCATGTTCACGTATAGGCTGCCGATGTCAGCTCCTCCATGATCGATGTCGGCCGACTGGTGATCGACATCAGTTGCTTCTTCACTGCTATCTGACCGATGTCAATTGATCAGACTGACATCAGTTTCCCTGCAACTCTCTGCAACCTCTGCAAGCTCCGTGACTTCTCCTATTTGCATCCTGGTGAAGCTTTTAGCTCCACAACCTAACACCACCTAGGTTCAAATATCTTTTTGGTATTGGAGGCTAGATGTGGTTGTTGTTGGTATACTTAGGCTAGTTGTAGCTGATCATTGGTATTATCAAGCTGGTCATGGATGTTGTTGGTATTCATGAGTTAATTATGGTAATTCATTAGTATTTTTGGAATAATTGTGATTGTTTATTAGTATTCTTGAGCCATTTGTGGTTTTTATTAGTATTTTTAGGCCACCTGTGGCCATTTTTAGTATTCTTGGGCCAATTTCAACCATTGTTTGTAAATATAGAATATGTGATATAAGATCACTTAGGGATTTGAGCCTCTGATTGTGTTCTGAAGTAGTTAGAGATCTATTCAAAAGTGAATACCTATCTAAAAAAACTAATTATATCATAAATTATGAGGTTTTATTGTTAAACTGGTTATAATGATAGTGCAAATATTTTTCATATGCCACCTAGGTACCATGTATCATTCTTATCTCATGTAACTTAATGCTTCTTTCATGTACTATTGAGTATAAATAAAATGCAAGATTCATTTATTTACTGATAAGTATATATAAAGTTTGAGTATATGGAGAGGTTTGGTACATAATTCTAATGGATACATAAAATGAGACCATTTATAGTGATAAAGAACCAATTTGGGGGTTTCAAAAACTCAAAACTCATTTCACAAATAATGCATTCAATCAAATAAATTATGGGAACAATAATGACCATCAAAGATAATAGGTTAGAATGGTCTCAACAAGTGTAAAAATGATCATCTTATAGAATATATGGTTAAATATTTATGACAATGATACACAATAAGTTGAGCCAATAGGGAATGTTAAATATATTCAAACATGGAGGCAGAAAATCAAAAAAGCATTGGCCTTTATAAGAACCTCAATTGATGAAGATGTGTTTACTCATATTCAAGGATGCATTACTCCATGGGAATAACTTCAAATATTTAAATAACTATACGATTCACATATAGAGTTTGAAATAATTTAATTTTGTTTAAAGTTGTTCATCCTTGAGTTTAAAAATGGTGATGTGATGAGATCGGCTTTACAAATACATGAAATAAATAATGATATGAATACCATGGTGATAAAATTAACACATAAATTATTGAATTCATAAAATTCCTTCTTCAAAACTATTCAGCCAACTTAGATTTTATACAATCAAGCAATTAGATGAAGACACTCATATTTGGTTAGTTGGTTGAAAAGATGGTAGGATGAAAAAGGCCTTTGAAATGAAGATATAATACATAAGATAAAATGTGTGCTATGTTGATCCAGATAACCATTCAAATGAAAATTCGGGTGATGGGTCTACACCAATTGATGGTGAAACTTCCGGGAGCCATAACTTTTGCACCGTAGCTCCAATTGACTCACCGTTTAAACTGTTAGAAATTTAATAATGAGGGGAATGTTGTGAGATGGAATGAAGCTCTAATTAATGAATTTTTATCCCCTAAAACTCAATGGAAGTGTCTCAAATTTCAATTTTAGTAGTGCAGTCTAAAAATAGTAAGTTTTTAAAAATAGTAATTCCTCGAATTCTGTATTGTTGTAAATCGTGGAATTCAAACCAATTCATCTCCCTCAAGATTGGTGACCTTCCAAATCATCCCCACACCTCCAAAACATGTATAAATTAAGATGTAACCCAAAATAGAAATTAGACATCTCTTCTCAGAGATAAGCATATGTTCGGGTCTGCAATTTTGATAAATAAGAGACCTCTTCTTAGAGATAGCATTATTTGAATTGTGTTGTTCTTATTTTTGAATTATCTTTCTACCAAATATTTTGATTTTTGGATCAGTGGTATTAGAGTGGTTTGTATTTAGAGTATATGATCCCAAGGACAAGATCATATTATAGGAAGCGTGGGTGGAAAATAGAACCAACAGAATATCCACCTATTCGCTCTAAATGACTTCAAATGGTGGACAACACCGAGGCATCTTATCCTTTCAAGGAAATGGTGAATGAAGTCATCCAATAGCAAAAAGCAAAGATGCTACACCAATTCACTCAAATTCTCCAACAAATCTTGATGAGAAATTCTAGCTCCTCATCTGCACCCGCACATCCTTTCAGTTCCCTAACACCCTTCAAGGTTTAGGTGAATTTTGATATCCCTACATTTGAAGGCAAAATCAATATTGATGCAGTATAAAATTGGTTGGATCAATTGTCATCTTATTTTTTTGTAAATAAATTCACTGATAAAGAGAAGATTACTTTTGCTCTTCTAAAAGCATCATTGCCTATCAAAAATTGGTAGAAAGTGTACAAAAAGAGATTCAGTGTAGATGATATTGGCCTTGAGACAGAACCTACATGGGATGATTTCATAGATGCTGTAAAGGAAGAATACTACCCCATTGGAGCATATGATGATCTATTTATAGAGTGGCAACAACTTCACCAAAGTAAGGAATAATCTGTTCAAAATTACACTGACATTTTTCATTTTCTATCTGTGAGATTAAGCATCCAAGAGAGTGAGAAACATAAGGTTCTCAAATATTGTGGTAGACTACAATGGTACATATGGGGAGAAATGCAACTCTTTAATTTGGAAACCATCAGTGAGGCATACAAGTTCGCACTAAAGATTGAGCAGAAGCATGGAAGAATGAATATAAAGAATGAATCTTCAAAATGGAAAAGTGACAAATAAGGTAAAACACGAGGCCAAAGTTGGAAGAAAAAGGAAGGAAAGACTGGGAAGTGGTGTGATTATCGCAAATCTAGAACTCACTCCAAAGAAGAATGTCGAGCTATCAAATCACTACTTTTTGAGTCACAATCCTCTGCTCTACCTCATATAGACCCTGCAGTCGAAGAGGTTGAAGAATAAATTATAGATTCTGATCCTGAAGCCATTATTACTTCATCACAGACACATGACAAGATGCTAGATGACAAGGAAAGGTTGTGTCACTCTAAGTTATGGGTGAAACGTAAGCCTCTACATTTCATCTTGATAGTGGAAGTCAAAATAATTTAATCTCTGCTAATGTTGTGAAAAGCCTAAATCTAACCATGAAGCCTCACCCAAAACCATACAGTATTGGATGGTTGAGTCTAGGGAGAAACCTCTGTGTCACCCACCAATGTCTTCTCTCATATGCAATACAACCTTTCCAAGATGAGGTCTTATGTGATGTGGTCAATCTAGATAGTTTTGATGTACTCTTTGGTCAGCCATTCATGTATAATCGACATGGTATATATGAATCAAGAACTAGAAGGATCACTCTCACTCTTGGAACACAGTATTATAGGGTACTAGAAGTACAACCTTCTACATCTGTCTCTCTAATTAGTGCCATGAAATTTGTTCTCATGGTGGTCAAGCCACAGGAATCCAAATGGGCTGATGTTACAGCCCTGACTACACAAACAACACAACAATAGAAGTAAATATATACCAATTTTAAGAATTTCATGGCCTTCCATCCACACACTAATGGTCAGATAGAAATGGTGAACAATCAGGCCCTACACAGTTCCATAAATCACAGTCCCTTCCAAGTATGCATTGGGAATCAAATCGAAGTACAACTACCACACTTGATGAAAAATATTGATGGAATGGGGACCATTGATTTTCAAGGAGGGAGGAATGATCTGGAAAACCATTTAGATGACAATTCAGGTGATGGGTCCACCCCAATTGATGGTGAAACTTCTAGGAGCCATAACTTTTGCACCGTAGCTCCCATTGACTCACTGTTTGAACTGTTGTAAAGCTAATAATGAGTGGAATGTCAACATATGGCATGGAGCTCTACTCAATTAAATTTTTAACCCATAAAACTCAATGTAAGTGTCCTAAATTTTAATTTTAGTAGTGCAATCTAAAAATAGTAAGTTTCTAAAATTAGTAATTCCTTGAATTCTGTATTGTTGTAAATCATGGAAGTCAAACCAGTTAATCTTCCTCGAGATTGGTGACCTTCCACATCCTCCCCACACCTTAAAAACATGTATAAATGAAGATGTAACCTGAAATGGAAATCAAACATCTCTTCTCAGAGATAAGCATATGTTTGGGTCTACAATTTTGATAAATAAGACATCTCTTCTCAGAGATACCATTATTTGAACTGTGTTCTTATTTCTGAATTATCTTTCAACCAAATCTTATGAGTTTTGGATCATATGTCATGGGAAATTTTTACAAAACATCCAACAATTCCATGTCTTCAAAAATTAAGGAAATAATAAGTACAAGAATAAAAATAAGGAAAAGGTTGGAAAAAATGGCAACCAAGGTGGTTCAAATCGAAAAAGAATGACAAGCAACACCTCTATTATGAATGGTGTGATAAATATTAAAGAGAATAAACCCACTAATGCAAGAATCCATGGAATAAAATTTAAGAATATCATAAAAATAATTAGGAAAAGTAAAAAAATATATATATTCAAATAATAGATTTGATGTTTTCATAGTGTATGTGATTTAATAACAGATTTTTAGATGAAAATACGTGTTTTTTTCATTGATGCATTTCAATTCAACATCCATGATTCATCCTTAGTAAATTGATATATATTTATTGGGTGGGAATCATAGATGGTGATTCAAAACATATCGATAAAAACTAAGAAAAGAGTTCCACCCAAAAATCTGTTGATCAAAAGAGTCAAACTCTACTCAATTCATTAGTGAATTTGTATTTTTTGGTTCGAATGATGAATAAAAAAATGTATTAATTATGTCATCATATTTTGACTCTTTGGTTATTGATAATTGTGACAACCTACACATGACTTTATTAATATACTTATTTGAGGAATTTTATAAAGGAATTTTTGGTCAAGTATTCCTTATAGATTGATGAAGATTTTAACAACATGGAAGAGGTACAATTTGACTCAAGTTTCCAAGGATTATGAATTTTAAACTCTAAAATGTTATATAACTTCCTCAATTGAAGATAAACTTGTTATCTCTATTATTCATTTAGAAACAAGGCCATTCCATCTTGGTGGACAATGGTGACATTAATATAGAATAAAAAGTGATAATCCAGTTGTCTTAAATGTATAAGTGGAAGGGAAAATTCTCAAACCTAGTGGTAAGCCATAATTTTAAAATAATCATGATCATCCCATTGGGAAAAAAATTATCAAAACATGTTGTGGCATTTTAGATTTGGGAATACTCACTATACCAACATTCATCTATCTAAAAATAATAGTGTTGCTGGTTATCCTAGCTTGCCTATGAAATTTGATGAAATGTGTGAAGTTTAAATTTTTGCCAAACACCCAAGAGAACCATTGTCAAAATAAAAAATGGAATCTAAAATAAAGTTAGAATTGGTTCACTTAGGCTTGTGTCATCTTCCAATCCTCTTAGCTTATCGTCATAATTACTTCATGTTGTTCATTCATCACTATAACATAATCACTTGGATATATTTTCATAAGTGAAAATTTGTAGCATTCAGACATTAAAAAGGTTCTACGTGAATATTTAAAATGATTATCAAACCCACATAAAAACACTCAAGAATCATAATGGTAGTGAATACATCTCAAATAACTTTGAATCCTATATTTAGCAAAGTGGGATCAAACATCATCTCGGAGTCCTCCTACCTCACAACAAAATCAATTTATAGAGATGATGAATATTATAGTGATGAATATGATTTGTGACATATTGTTTTTCAAGGGGATAAATCTACATATTTGGGTTGAAGCACATAAAACAACAACATACTCTCATAACAAATCACATTAAAAACCATTCAACTCAAGACTCCATATGAGATGTGGTTGGATAAACTTCCTTTAGTATGACATCTTTGGTATTTCATATCCATTTGTTACATATTTAATCCAAAAGTGAAGATACATAAGTGATAGAACAAGAATCAAAGTGTATTCCATTGGGATATTAAGAATACTAAAAATAAATAAGGATATATGATGAGAAAAATAAAAAGTTTCTTATTACAAGATAAGTTGTGTTTTATGAAACTACAAAGGACAAATCCAACATTGATCAATAATAGAGTCGACTTGATAAATATGTAAATTTTAATGTCTACAAGGAGAATTATTTGTAGTTTCCAAATAGTTAGTGGGGGACATATAATTTGGAATAAATTTATTATTCATTATATCCTATGCATGGGAATGAAAATCCTTCTAAAGGAGAAAGTTAAACTTCATTAGAAAATTGAAAAGGACCACTCTAACAGAGGAAAATTTTGAAGGAACTTTAGAAGATGAAATTGAAACACTTATACCACATAAAATGATGTCTATGTTGGAAAAGAAGACATTAAATGATTTCAAACCCATTGAATTTAAGAAAAAATGCTATAGAATTGCACATGCATTATCGCAATTAGACAACTTTCTTGATGAAATTCAAGATAAGATTGAAAATGTTAACTTGAATGATTCTCTATAATAAGAAATAATTGTTGTGTTTGATTCATAACCAACATATGTCAAACACTTCAAGAGTTTGAGCCTTAGATAATGGAAATGAAAGATGAGTACAATGCATTAGTAAAAAAAATGGGACATGGAAATTGGTTTATCATCTATTCATCTACAAGCCAATTCGTTAAAAGAGGGTATACGAACAAAAATACTAGGTCAATGTCTCACTTGAAAATCACAAAGTTAGGATTTTCGTGAATGGATTTGATCGAAATGAGGAAATTAAATACAATGATACCTTTTAACCTATATCAAAACAAACAATCATTCAAATAATGTTGGCTCTCACAACTCACAGTGAATGTAAATTTCACGAAATGGATGTCAAAACTTCTTTTCTAAATTGTATCTCAAGGAAATAATGTACATGACACAACCCAAAGGTTTGGTATTTAAAGGACCAAGAGCATAAGGTGTGAAAAAATTAAAAATTATTATAAGGTTTGGAACAATCCCCTCGATCATGGTATGATGAACTAGCTTAACACCTAAAAAACATGAACTTAAAACAAATTTAGTTTAAAGATGTAACACTTTTCAAAAAAAAAGTTATATGTGTAGTGGTGTCTATCAATAATTTTAGCATGACAAGTAACAATGAATGGTACATAATAAAGTTCAAATAATAGTTGATGAAAATATTTCAAATGACTTATTTGGGTTTTCTTCATTATTATTTGGGTAACTAAGTAACTCAAGAACCAAATCACATATTCATCATAAAATAGAATTGCATTGATGACACTTAGAAAATGTTTAGAATGTAATTTTTTTAGCCTCTCCATGAGCCCATTAAACATAATCTAAAATTGACATCAAAATATGCAATAAATTGTGTCTCTTCCACTAAATACAAAAAACTCATTTTCATTATCATTTATGCGATCATAACAAGACTAGATATATCCTTTGTTTTTGGTGTTTTTCTAACATTCAACAAACTACTCAGATACAACCACTGAATAGTAGTAAAAAGAGTCCTTGTACATCTCAAAGGAACACACAATGTTGGGATCAAATAATCAAACGTATGAGACTTCAGACTAGTTGGATATTTAGATTCTAAATATGCTAGTGATTAGTAGGATGAGAAATCCATGATGGGTTTTCTAATAAAATTGGGAGTACTAGTTTTTCGTAAAAAATCAAAGAAGAAATTAGTTCTCATAATTTTTTTAGTAGAATCAAAGTATATGGCTTCTTCAGAGACAACCATCGATATTTTGTGGTTCAAAAGGGTTATATCAGATTTGCAGGAACACCATATTTCATTAACATTGCTCATGGTTGACAACACTTCCACAATTCAAATAACAAACAATGTAGTCTCTCACAACTAAACCAAACATATCAATACCAATTTTTTTTTTGACTCAACATTATGTGAAATATGGAGGTGTGATGCTACAATGTTACCCTACAACAAAACAACCAATAAACATCCTGACAAAAGTGTTTGGACAAAGACAATAAAATATTTTACATGCTAGAGACAGCATGAAAATTATAATGTATTTCACATATAGTGAAAAGAAAAAGAAGAAGGAAAAAACATATATAAAGGAGAATGAGATCAATTACATTTTAGCTGGCTTATCTGAAATTTATCTAAATTGAAACCCAAAAAATTACTTTTGAGAACAAGATAGTCATCATTTTTAAAAATAAAATAAGTGAAAATAATAGGAAAGAAAATAAAAGAGGATAAAAATATTAGCGAAATAAATTATAAATAAAAAAATAAAATCATAACAATGCCAAACAAACGTTTGATTTGATCAGTATTATTATGGCGAGGAAGGGAGGCTACTAAGATACAATAAAGATGGTTGTCCCTCCACGGTTTTATTGAATGGTGGACGACTACTACTTTCAAGTTGTATGTTATTCTACATAAATGTGGCTTGAATGTAATCCGCAACATTTTGGGTGATGCGGAATGCTTTCCTTAAGACAGAATCGGGCAGAGGTGTATTTGCTGCAAACAGAGAATTGGCGATGGTCTGAACTCCCGGAAGCTGGCTGCTCAATGCAGTTATGACCACTGCCTTTTTATGCGCCACGTTCTGCTGGAAATCCACCAACGCCTTGGGAAACACAAACACATCTCCCTTCTGCAACGTTTTGCTGAAAAACTTATTTTTAGTATCAATAAACCCCACAAGAAGCTTGCCCTCCAAAAGAAAAAGAACTTCTGTGGCTCTTGGGTGACTGTGAGGAGGATTTATTCCACCCACTGCATAGTTGATGCGGACCAACGATATTTCCAGTATGTTGAGGCCACCTATCTGTCGAACGTTCGCCACCGTTACGTTGGAGCCCACGGCATTGTTTGTGTTCCCCGGCTTCCCCAGACCCGCAAAGAAGAAATCTTCTGCTGACACCGTGTTTGGGTCTTTGCATGTAAACCCGTTCACCAAAAGTGTTCAATCAAGCTGTTAGTAAGCCACCTGCACACATAGATAGATAGCACAAACAATAATATAATGATTATAAAATTTCACCTTTCGTTTTGCTGGTCTGGAACGCAGAAATCTTCAAAGGGATCGGGATCACCTCCCATGGCATGCTCGCTCTGATAACAGATCAACATAAAAACGCCTATGGTAATGTACATCTTGCGATTAGCCATTTTATTCAATACTAAATGATGAAATCGAACAAAAGAGATGATTGTGTATTAGAAGTGGAAGCCTTGCTTTATACAGCCGAGACCTGTCCAACTCCCTAATAATTAATTCATCTTCATCTTGACTCCGTATGTATTAACATTAAAAATTGTACGTATCTGAAGCGATCAACTGTGAAACGCGTAAGGAGTCATTCACAAAATAAGTTGCTTACTCAACGTTTAATGGATCTTTGAGTGTGTTTTGTCCATTTTTTTATTACCATAACCGGCTGACAATACATAACATTACCGTTCATTTGGTATTGTTGACAGTTTCTAGAGTCTCTCCTGCACAACAAGACGTAGGAACCGTGCACATCTTAATGTTTTTACGAATAAATAAATATAGTTGTTTTTCTAACTGCGACATTTCTTTTTTCTGTTTACGTGAAATTTGTTTTACAGGGATAAAAAAATTAATTTTCTGTAGATAGATGGCATTACTACGTAAAATTGGCCTACTTGGTCTTTTGAATCTCTCTTCATGCAAAGCATCACCATAAGAAACAATATATGAATTGAAGAAAAAGAAAGACACCTATATACATATTCAAATGAGTACGAGAAACAATACGTTGTTAAGTCGAATTAATGTCAAGTGAGTTTATGTTATCTGAACGTAGTGAGTATGTTTTATTTGTCTTAAAATTTTTAGGAAAATAAATAGATATACATGTGTATATTTATGTATACATATCAGTCCACGTAACTAAATTATGTATAAAGTTACATATTAGAAATTGCATTCTTCACATAAGCATTACTTTTTAATTAAAAGGTTGTCATCATTAGCATTACCCCTGTAAGTCCATTATTATTATCATCATCATCATCATCATTGTGTTATGTTGTTTGATTACATGGAACCATTACTTTCTCTATGAATGGTTTATAACTCTTCTTAAAGTTTATGTAGCAATAGGTTGTGGGTTTTAAACATTGTGTTGCTTTAATAACTCGATGTGTGTAGACCAAATATTGGATATCCAATCATTGTCAAGTTTAGTATCTTTGCATGAATGCAGTAAGAATATTTTATTTGTCTCGGAATTTTTTTGTGCAAGGATGTAGGGTTAGGATTTGTTTATTCTCAAAACCATGTTTTATGATTGGAAATTAAATTTTTTCCTCTAAGTAACATAAATAATTATTTACACCTTCGATTTATTTCATACTAATATGTAATTTTAAGGCATAAAATAATTGTCTTCCCTTGACCAAATCTCTTGAAATAGTTTATGGATTTTAATAAATCTTATGTAAAAATAAGTTGTGCATTTGAACCATTATGTTGTTTTGATAACTCCACACACATAGACCATATTTAGGAAAATGATTATGTTGTTTTGATTTAAATATATATATCATTATGAATCATTAGAGCTAATATCAAGACAAATATAAATTATTAAAAAGTGTAAATATATACATACAAAGAGAAAGATTGGAGGACACATGCCTCCGACCTTGGAGAAAATGTGAGTTGCCATTTAGTTGTTGAGATTGTCTCAACTGTATAACCCAATCATACTTATAACCTAGTGAGTGTGAGTGAACCAAGTCAACTCACACTATATATTTAGTGAGTTTGAATGATCTAATCAAGTTTGACCTATAAAATTAGAAAGATTGATTGATTTAATAACCTCAACTATAACAAGAATCAAACAAAATATTACAATAGATTGGCTAAATATAGTATATAAAATTCAAACCTGGTGAGTGATGATAATCCCTAAAAGCGTTTGAAATTTGAAAGTGATTTTATTTTACAGTATTTGGTGCACATTACTTATCATATACACCTTAGATATATCTCATGCTAAAACTATGTATAGCAATGTTATCAATGTATATAATTCTAACACAAATTTGTATTTGAATCATATAACTATGAATTTGGTAATTTGGAATTATGTAATCACAGATAGAATGTTTCCAAAACATACCCCCACTATAATCTAAAATTAAAAACTAGTGTATGTATGGAGAAAATGATTCCAAAGCGTTCCTCCACTATAATGTGGCTATGCTACATATTGAATAAGTGTGGAGAACATGCTTCCGGAATATGTTCCCTCTAAATCTAAAACTATGAAAAATTTAGAGAACATGGTTTTAGAACATACCTCCACTATAATCTAAATCTTTGAAGAAATGCATATATCATGCCTCATTGGCACTCCATCACTGATATGCCTGCTCCCATTGCCCCTCCTTTTAAGGTTAGGGGAAGTAGTAATTGGTAGTTACCTTACCTCAAAAAGATAATCTAACCATGAAAATTATCAATGTATCATGTAACATATAGAGGGGACATGTCTAGGTAGATATATCATTGAATCATGAAGAATGTAATCACACCAAGTTATAATATGCATGATATAGGTCATGGCAATGTATAGATAGTAACAATACAAAATCAGTAATAAATCAAACATATACAAGAGCGTTCAAAAGAAAGTCAAAATACAATAGTCTAAAGAGACCTCAAACAATTGGATATTCAAATGCCATATAATAGAAAGGACATGACTTATTTGAATGCACCCAAAAGTGAGAACGATATATTAAAATATCAACATACAACAAACCAAGACATTTTCAAATGTAAAAGAGGCAAACAACGACACAGGGGATGCAAATAATAGAGAACATTTAACTCCTCAATCAAGTAAGATAATAACAAGGAAAGACACTCAAGGAAGTGCACGAATTAAAACATAAGCAACCAACATAAATGTAACATATTGGTCGATAAATCATATCTATAAAAAAATGTTAACTACATATCGTATGATGTATACTATGAAATATGTAAGCTTGAAAAAAAAGGCATTTATATGTACATAAGCTCAAATAAGATAATGTAAAATGACCATAAACGGATATAACCTGGGTTTATCATGATCAAAGAATCAAATACCCCCAATGTCAACATGACATGAATAGAGGGAAGACCCAACATCCAAAAGTACATAGATCATGTATCTATATATGCCTATATCACACTCAAAATATTTGTTAAATATGTGTGTATATAGAAAATATCGAAATGGCATCTACCAACATAAACTCAACAACATATACACCAATTATTCAATAGAACATGTAAACAAAAGAATATATATATATATATATATATCTGTGTGTGTGTGTGTGTTTAGAATATGTAAAACCATATAATCTACCATATGATCTCATCTAATATATGTTCATCGGTATCTCCCCACCACTAACCCAGTGCAATAAACTATTGGTACTGTCAAGGATAATGTATAGGTACAATATTTATGACTATATAATATGTGATGCTCTATGCATGTATAATAAGATTATGTGGTCATGAAGAAGAAATAGTGGGATTAGGGGTTTGTGGAACCAATTACTACATAGTCTTTTGATTATTTGTAATAATAATAATAGGATCTCATTTAGATGGTTTTGATGACTAAATATGGTGTGTAGTAGATGAGTATTTTGTAGAACCCACTATGGATCTATGATGTAATGGCCTCTCGACTATCAACTCCCTGGTAAATGGGATTACCTATTACTTAACCTTTTGTGAAATATTCACCTTAGGAGGTTTAATAATTAACTACTTGGGTATGGGTTTCTCTTACTCAGTAGGATTTTTATGTAGAATTCTAGAAATTATAATTACCTGATTAGCATAAATACATTTAACACACCCATTCATTTTTAAAATTAATGTTTGAAGTTTATGTATTTAAGGTCATCCTAATAAAATATCAAAGACATTTTGATGTAAGGTATAACTAATACTTTAATAACCACATGTATGGGAACCAATTTTAAATGTAATACAACCTCACCAAGAACATGGTGTGAGGTCTCGTAAAATGCTCTAACTAATCTTTTCAAAATATGTAAATTTTGATTTGTATAATCCAAATTAATAAGTAATGTCATGGTACAAACATTTTTACTTTAACTATTTTGAATCATAACACTACATATAGGTTGGTGCTCAGGGTATGGTCAAATGAATAAGGAATGAATATTTGTGTCATCATCCCTAATCTCACTATCATCAATAGTAACATAAGGTATCTAAATCATATGAGTTATATGTTTTGTAGAAGTACCAATAATCTCATCCAATAGGTGCTCATAAAGAGATGGAGGAGGATGCACATTATATGCCATCTTCAATTTTTGATCCTTCTTTGAATGATCTTGAAAATGATTGTTAAATATTTTATGTTTCTAGTACTCACCAAGTTGTGAAGTTGAATCCATTGGATGATAATCAAATGTAAACTTTTTGTCATCAATGAGATCTTTGATCTTATGTTTCAAAGTAAAACATATGCTCACAGAATGCCCAAGTCCTTGATGATAGTCGTAATAAACATTTGTATCATACTCATTGGGTAGAGGTCTACTCATATCAACCTCTATAAGATGATGGAGAGATATAATATAATACTCTATAAGCTATTGGAGTAATGATGTTTTAGTCTAAGGTAAGCATAAAAACTATCTCTACAGTTAATTCAATAAGACATATTGATTAGGTTTTTGTTATATGTTATCATCTAATGTTTTTATTATTTATAAGAGAAATGGGTCAATTTATTACCTGATCATGTTTGCCCATCCTTTGCTAGTTATATCCATATTTAAACAAATATCGAGAACCAAAATTAGGGTTATATGATTGTGGTGTAGGATCATTTATTTGTTGGACCATTGCATAATCTTTAAATGGATTAGTATCCATTAGATATGTGTAAATAAATCCCTGATGGATTAATTTTAACCATGCATTCTAATTTTATGGAATCACATACATTTAATGTATCAAAGGCCACCCTAAAAGTATATTATCGTTTGAATCATTTGGCATAACATAGAACAAAGTAGGTAATATGCAGGGTCCCATAGTAATGTTCAATGTTATTTTACCCAATACTTATCGTGAAATATTATCAAATCATTTGGTGATCATAGTGGAAGGTTCTAAATCATTAGTCTCAATGTAAAATAAGAAAAGAAATAATATGTTGTAAATGTCAAACCCTGAACCATTGTCCACAATGACTCTTTTTATAATTTTATTGGACCCATAAACCTAAATGTATAATGATAAACAATAATTTATGAGGTCTTGATGTGGTATATCCTCCTTTTGAAAGGATATATTATATTCAGTCTATTTGATGAAATTTAACATAGAAGTCACATATGGAGGCTAAACATTACTTGGTAAAAAGGTCATGCATAATGCCTCCAAAAGAACATCCTCGTAACAGAAGAAGTGGTGTATCACTTCCTAGATTTTAGTTTTGGCTATAGTATCATTGGAAGAGTTTGTTGCATGGTGGGAAGAGCAATACTATTTCATGCAACCCCTTTGGTGGTTTGTAGTAATAGATAGTTGTTCATTGTAAACATTATAGCAAGAGGGGGTATGCAAGAATACATTTGATATCCAGTAATCAGATTTAGAATAACTTAGAGATTGGTTTAATTTAACCATGAATGAAAAAATAATAAGTAATAACTAATGTGAAGTACTTCCACATGAAGCAACACAAAAATATACCCACATTAAAGATGCCTCGTGGAAAAAATAAAAACCCTTTTTTTTTAATTTTTAAATCCATTTTTAAAACTAGAAATCATAAATGGAGAATCAAGAAACCCTATATCATCATTTAGAATATTTTGGGAGCAGAGATTAGGTTCACCAAATGTTTAACCCTGAAATCTAGATTGGAGAATCTATGGTTGAATGGGTAGACAATCCTAGGGCACTTAGATGATATATTATCTTTAAAGTAGGCAAATTAATTTCAAAACTTAGATAAACATATTTTAAATTTATTAAGCTGAGATATTTTAAAGAAAAAAAGCTCAACTATGTTACATATTATAATGATAATGAACACAAGATACATAGTTGGTTTTGATGTTAATATAGATCTAGATCTTGAGCATGTAGAAAGTAGATTTGATTCAAATTCTAGATCAAAACCTTGATTTTATAAAGTGTACCTCTTTATTGATGAACATGTGTCATCTTGGGATAGTTACATCAATCCTACTATCTAACTCAGACACAAGTACCTAGTACATAATTCCTACTAAAACTTGATGCAACCACATGGGTGCTCATGGGTTCAATATCACTTTAACTCTAGTTTATTCATATGTGGGTCAAAGACTATCACTCCTTGTCAAATAGAAAAACCCTAGTTCTTCTTCTTCATAGTGGTTGTCAACGTTGGGGTTGAACCATAATAATGTGTTCCATTTTTTAGTACAAAGGGGACCAAAAAAATGAAAATGTACACATTTTTCAATTTGTATAAACAACAATGACTAAACTATAAAATTTTGAAAATAGTGTAAACTTATTAAATGTTGCATTTCGAGTATAAATTACATTTTAATATATTTTTTAAATTAAAAAATAGGAAAAAAACTATTTTTGAAGGCCTAAATACATAGTAAGCATGTTTGATGTATAAAATTTTTATTGAGTGCTCGATTTTTCCTCCTCATAATATTTCCAAAATATAATATTATTGTAAGATTTCTTGTAAAGATGTCCTACAAACATGCATGTAGTGGATGATCATTTTTTAATAATTTTTTGATAAAAAGATTATTTTTTATTATTATTTTAATGATTAGGGCGAGGAATGTTGACACCTATGACATCTCCTCACAATATTTTTTTAATTTAAATGACAAAATGGATCAATTTTTTTTCCATTATAATAAGGGCAGTAAATTCAAGTGCATTGATATTTTTTCAAAATTTTAGCTCACTCTCTATTATTTTCCCTAATACCCAAAAATATGATACTTTATTTTATAAAAAACTATATGTTGTTAAATAAATCAAAACAAATATTAAATATTATTTAAATTAAAAAAATCATATTATTAGAAGTTCATAATTAGACCTATTAACATGTGGAGTTACAAGTTTTTATTTTATTTTTCATCTTTATTCATGACATCCAATGTGGCATTTTGAAACCAATAATAGCTTTTCACTTGAAAGCTGCAAGATATGATGCCACATAAAATTCGAACCAAAAAAAGTTTGAACAAAAGGGGTTAATAGAATGCACTGCCTTTGTTCTAACCCACTTTATTTAAACCCCTTTGAAATTTATGCCCACCACCATTTCGTCCAACATTGCACCACTTTCTATATTTAATTATTAAATGTTTTTTATTACTTTCATTTTTTAGATTTGAGCTTTTATGTTGTACCCCCACAAAATACATAGCATATATGTTTCAAAACAACTGAGTTCATCAGGTGAACATAACAATAATACACAGATAAATCAGATTAATTGAGCACAGATGGAGGTTTGCAGTAACTTATTTTCAATTTCTAAGGAGGGACATAAAGCGAGGGTCATAAATCCATTGCTCAGTTGCCTCCGATGTTCATATTGATTCTATCCACCTCCATAATACAGATCTGGAATGATTTGGCAAAAGCTTGGCTGGGAATGGTGAGATAAAGGCGAAAGTAGCCAAAGGAGTTACAGAGTTACCTGGAGCTTGATTGTTAAGTGTTGTTATCACATAGGCAGGTGTATGAAAGCCTTGGTGAACACATCACCTGTTTTGATATATGGAGGTAAAATATTTTTGGTGGTGTCGGAGAAGTTAACGGTGAGAGTGCCTTCCAAGAGGAAGATGATTACTTTAGAGGCCCTTGGGTGAGTATGAGGAGGAAGCACTGCTCCCACTACCAAATCTACACGAGCCATTATTATTCCCAATGTGTTTATGGCATGGAGGGACTGGGTTGTTGGGGTAGACAGGCTAACTCTGAATGGATTGCCTGATATATTTGCTGACCTGTTGACGATGGATGTGGGAAAGTTATTTGGAGAAACCTCATTGGGATTGAAGCAAGGCAACCCATCATAAAAATGATGGAGGTGCTAGTATCAGCCACGCAAAAATACTGCAATGCATGTGGGTCTGCAATTATCATGTGCAATAACAACACTAAAAATAGGGGAACCAAAACCTATGCCATTATAATTGTAGGTTATAATCGGTAATGAGAAAAGAGTAAGATTGTAGGAATATTTACCTCATGGATTTGAGTGTGCTTGTATATACGGATAAGCAGATCCATAGGAATGGTATAATAATTTCTGGTTTCCCTCCCTTTGAAATTTCAGACAATCTGGAACGTAAAGAAGATGTCATAAATAATAAACTAAAACATGAGATGAATATGATCAGCGTACAGAGTCAACTTATTGAATAACACTACAGTTGAAGTTTATGGGCATTGAGTATTACGAGTTTGAATGGATATTAACGAGAGTCAACTTTGGTGCAGGGAGGAAAATTAATCCTTTGTTAAGGGGAAGAAAAATATAGACTCCTAGAATGGAATAATACTAGTCTCTGGTCCAGCATCATGTGAATCAGAGTGAGCGGATGATGTGATATGGATTGAACTCGCTGTTTCCCCTGAACTTGGGCACGAAGACATGCAAGACGACTTGGTGAAAGCTCCCAGTCATCGCTGCCACATTAACAATGTAGGGAATCCCGAAAGGCCTTCTGAAGCTTTCACCGCCAGTGTCCATAATATGCCACCTACATTCCACCTTGCCTGTGTCTTTAATGTATCTCTACATGCGTATTATCAGATCCCGAGTGTTATCTATTTCGATCCTTATGTCTTTCTTTCTAAAATCTTCATAAAATGTTGCAGATCAAAGGAAACTAAAAACCCAATAGAAACAGAATTTTGGCTTATCGGACTGAAATGAAAAACCCATTGTAAACGAATTTTAAAAAAGAAAAATATGTTGAAGATAAATGCAACTGAAAGATTAAAATTGCTGAAGTAGGCGGATCTAGCCTCCCTCGGTTGGATACAAGTATTAAATCTTTTAATTAACTGTCCACAGCTATCCTAAGAGGAAGTAACATTGGGTGTAATATTGGATGACAAATTCAACTCCACTACTTAACTGAACAACGAAAAGTTTGTATTTGCTGTGTCTCATCAGTAGTTTTACTGGAACATTTGAGTAGCAATAAAAGTCTACAAATAGCTTATAAACACATATCATAAATAACCCCATCAACTTCAAAAACTTTACGCGTTATCCATTAACAAAGTTAAATCAATGAGGCAGAAAGTAACCATGGTCTAGCCGAGAAACTGTGTGGTTGTCCAAAATCACAGAATCGATCCCTTATTCTAAGCTCATAACACGTCCCATCCACACGTCTTCCCAAATTTCTTTATAAACTTTTAAATCCTTTGGAATAAATTGATTGGACTCCGCTGAGCGGCATGTTGCTGGCACGAAGCCCCTTCATTCAAAGATGCTTTGAATGAAACTTCTTTGGTCAAATCCTCCACATGTGGCTTCAAATGAAGGTGGTTTGTTCAAAGCAGCTCTGAACAAAGGGGCTTCATTTAAAGCTCTTTTTTAATTTTCATTACGCCTCAAGTTGGCCGCCATATGGGACTGAGTTATGTGCATTAACCATTAGGTTAGTTCATTTGAATAGTGAGGAATTATAATGGTTATGGTCATTATTTATGATTGATAACAGCCTAAACTAGTTATAACTGTCAGTCTCCTACCAATGACTATTATAGTAAATAAAATCCATCGTTAGGTTTAGTCCATAATATTAGAGAATTCATGGTGACAGTAATTAATGAAATATATTTACATATAAACAAATCAATGTCTTATTTAAATGTGATTTCATACCTATCTACTTTACATTTATATAATATTGTATACTGACAAAATCTACTTTATAATTCATAATTAATTTATCTATCACTAAGAGAATTCAAAAACCAAGTCTGAAGGAGTCAAAGTATAAGTCAAATTAAGCATTACTTAGTAACAAATCCAATCATTAATTGATTTCACATAACAAAGGAGTACAATTGCACATCACAAATATGTGGTAAAATAATTTATCGCTTAATTTCCATCCTTTTAATATAGGATACCTAAGCAACAACCAATCATTAGATGGAGATGATTGGAATCAAATTAACTCATTACACTTCACCCTTTTTTTAGGTTTATATCTTTCACAAGCACATCTAGGATTTCAAGGCAAAAGATGTTCGTGTGTGTGTGTGTGTGTGTGTGTGTGTGTGTGTGTGTGTGTGGAGGTCATCGTGGTTTAGGATCACAAACAAAGAGAAAGGAAAGATAATCTCAAGTGACCATATAGGTAGTGTGCTCACTTATACATAGATCAATTCCAACTAGAAAGTCTGTATATAACGATGATATTAAATTGGTCCTATGGAATTGACCCAAATTAAATAGAACACAAGTTCCTTTATTGAGTGAACGACATGCCTACTTATCCTTGATTTCTACTTCTAGAACACATTAATAGTGAGATAGCCAACCATAATAGATAAGTATCATCATATCTTTATTACTTTCCATATCTATCATATGCCCTAATTAAATTTTAAGAATCAAGATTCAATTATCTAGAAATAGATGTATGCCTGAAAGGCATATCTATGAATATTAATTATATTTCAAATAAAAATCTCAATTATATTAATCTTACTTATTAATATAAATTAAGATAAAATATATGTTGGTGTAGGATATTTATTATTCTATTTACTTATTAAATCTATAAGCCCTACACATGTAGCTTCAGCTTACTCAAGTGTGATAAGAGGTTAAGTGGGTGAGAGGGTGAGTTCCACCTAAAGTTCCACTTGGAGCTCAACCGAGTACCATTGTGAGTTTTCCTATGATTTCTAAAGTGAGTTACACTCAATCTCATAATGAGTTCTCCTATGAGTTAACTCCCCCTACTCCTTTATAGTCCTCTTTACCAAGCTATTATAATAGAGTAGATAATTGGTAAGCAAGATAGTTTAATAAATTAGGCTATTATTGCACATCTTTTTGCATATTGATGAATACAAGTAGGGTTATTGTTGTTGTAGAATTATTGTGTAATCACTCTACCAGATGATCACCTATTGGTCTATTATGACATGGTATCAGAGCTATAGGTTATAGTAATAAGCATCAAGTTATTTGTTTGATTTCTATTATGTATTCTTTGAATTAAATTAAGAAGAATTTGCATATTGCTTGTACTGTGATTTACACATTCCTGCATTGGTTGTTTGAAGAGTTTTTTTGTAGATTATCTTGACAAATTTAGAGGAAGGCCTGGTTTTTGTTAGGTTTCATCACATCTAAGCATATTTCACACAAACTTTTGGGGATTCGTATCCCACTGTAAAACAAGAAAAGTGATCATGGAGATAGCGACTGAAAGCAATTCCAAATCAACTCCATCTATGAAAGGTTTTCTATTTGATGCAACCTTGGGCTAACCTGGTATTATGACAATGGGGTTTGAACTCCCAACCTCAGGCTATCCACATAAATTTTTGGTTTCAAACTTGCAACACTTTACATCTATAAAATATGAGGCCTTATTGTATTATTCCCTATACTTTTAAATATGAGCCTATTACGTGGTTCAATCCTTATCTTGTCTACTACAAAGTCTTCTACCATATCCCTCTAATCAAGATCTAAATAAACTGATTTACAAATACCAAATCCAAATGCACTTTGACTCTTTCTCCATATGGTGACAATTAGATTTCAAATGACTTATGTGTAATGAACTATCATGTGGGATTTTTTTTTGGATGTGCTCATGCCACAGCCTCTCACTAGCCAGATCAGTGTCCCTCATCCCCCACTAACCTGCATGTCATTCCATAGCCTTTCTATTCACTACTTGTCACCATTGAAACCTTGGTTTGGGATCCCTCAACAAATAATGTGAAACACTTGCAAATCTACTCTTGATGGCATCCCAAAGTTGTTGAAAACATTGACCTATTGATGCCATTTTGAAACTATTGTAGGCATCCTAGTGATGTCCTCATCACCTCTAGGATATGCTTCAATCTAGATTTTTACTTCATTCTTCTCATTACAACCTATGAATACACATTGACAATGCCATACAACTCTTCTTGCATTTGACTCTGGAAGTGCTCATTGATAATTCAACTCTAAACCTAAAATATTCCCTAAAAGGATTAAAAATTAAAGAATGTTTTCAATTTCATTTAAAATAACTTTATATATTTTTAATTAAAACCCATTTAAAGATGTTTTTGGAGAAAATTACACATAGGGATGACTGGGCCATGTGTTTTTTTACTTTAGTTAGCTTGAGGAGATTTTTGGTTTCATGTCAATTTCAATGAATGGTTACACAACACGTTTGGTATTTAAATCTATTGTTCATTTAAATTTTTTATGCAAATTTAATTAAATAGGCCATTAATTACAAAAAATGTATTTTACTATAATGTTTGATTGATAACTCAGAATTGAGTGACATAATTTTTAAAAGTGCATGATTTTTCATCCTCTTTCTATTGGTCTACTTTTTTTATTATAAAATACATTAAAATTATAATGTTCCATATTTAGGGGGTTCCTTGTTCTATGGTCCCTACTACTTTCTACATTGTACTTCATGAATCTATTATTCACATGTGGATGCATTTTAGTCTATGCTTAAAATACCCATTCTGAACACGTATTATCCCACATCACTCAAACACTGATTGTTCACTTGTAAGAATTCTTGTCTATGCTCAACATCTCATTCATGAGAGTGCTTGAAGGATTCATTTTAGTCTATATTGTGTATTATTTTACTTCTTTGGTATCTTCTCATAGCTATGATGAGTTCATTTGAGAGAATCCAAAGGAGGAAGGTTGATTCTTTGCCATTGGTCCTTCTAGGTAAGGAAAATTATGCTTTATGGTGTGCTTATATATAATAATTTCTCACACATATGAATCATATTCCATTCTTATATTGATACATTCTTGCACCCACTGATCCTATTTGTTTCGATAAGTGGGATAATACTCATCACAAGGTTTTTTCCACCCTATTAATACATGTTTTCATGGGTCTTCATTTCCATGTGGAATATACAACATGTCCTTATATTGTTTGGAGATCTTACAAACTTTTTTGGAGATCCTACTATGACCTACATCAAACCTCCTCCTCTTCTTCCTATTGTCTCTTCTATGACTATTTTACTCTCCCCTCATTTTATTTGTTATGATGATACATACATGGTGGACAATTAATTTCCTTATATCGATCCCCCACTATAGGATTAGATTCTACCAAACCTTAATTGCCTCATTGAAGATTCTACATCCATTATTGTGCAAATTTTTGCTCTTATAGAGCCTTCACAGTCTTGCATTTTGGATAAATTTGTTCATTTTAGTGATATTATACATATTGAGAGTATCGATGACACATCTATTCTTGTGGACATTTATCTTTCAGATCTTAGTGCTTCATTTATAATTTAGTCTTTAGCTTTGACAGTTATTGAGCTTTACTCTGCTCTTCCCATGTACATTCTTTCAGTGAATGTTTTATGCCTATCTTATTTTTTGGATGTTCTTTCCCCTTCATTGTATGCTTCTTCATTACCATCTTCTATAGTTAGTCATGTAATAGCTAATTAGATTTTGGCACATTCGAGAATTAACATGGAGACATTAGAGCATTTTATAGAGATATACATCCTGATTCCTACCTGAATTCAACTTGACTGAGAATTTAATAGTTTGATAGCTCGTAGTTTATTTCTTCCAAAAGAAAGAGATAGAATTTGTTACAAATCAACTTACTACAACATTTTTCATGCAACATTATGTACTTACCTTCTCTCTCTTGTTGGTGGAGGCATATATCCTTCATATTTTATAGGATACTAGGATCATCACTATGTAGTTGGGTACTTCATCAGGCCTCATTGTCAAGACTCAATTTTATAGCCCACCTGTATTATGCTTAAGGGAGCATAAAGATGAGGGTGTGGGGGAGGGGTGATGGGCATGTTGGAGTGGGGTTTTTTATTCCTACCTTATTTTCTTTATCTCTCTTTTGAAGATTTTTTTTACACTAGGTTTTCTCATTTTACTCTACTTTTTGATAATTATATTGTATATGAGTACCTCATTAGGCATTATTATCATGACTTATTTTTTTATTTTCCACCCATCTAAGATACGCTTAAGGGGGGTGGGGGTGTTGTTGTAGGATATTTATTAATATATTTACTTAACAAAATGGATAATCACTACACATGTATCTTCAACTTACTTAGATGTGATAATAAGTTATGTCAGTGAGAGGGTGAGTTACACCTAGAGATATACCTAGAGCTCAACAAAGTACCACTATGAGTTCTCTTATAAGTTCCATAGTGAGTTACACTTAGTCCCAGGGTGAATTCTCTTACGAGTTAACTTCCCCTTAATCCTTTATATTGTTCTTCACTAGGTTATTGTAATAGAGCAGATAATTGGTAAGCAACATAGTATGATACATCAAACAATTATTATATATTTTCTTACTTATTTCTAAATATAAGAGGGATCATGGTTACATTATTCTTGTGTGCTCAACCTACCAGATGATCACCTATTAATCTATTTTGATAATATATTGGTGAACACAAACACATATCAAATACTAAAATCCTTGATTTTTATCCTATAGTTTTATTGAATATTAATAACTAAATTCATCAAAGAATATGTAATATATAATGTTCTTTCCAAAATTTAATGAAACAAATTATTGAATAAAAAAGAGTGAGGTTTTTGGTAGAAAATATCAATCTTCATGTGCAATGATGTCATTTAAAAAAACATTTTTTAATAAAATTTTCCTAAGTGAATTTGAAAATAGTTTCTCCAAGATTTAATTATTTAAAATCAATGTTAACATATTTTGATATGATTTAGATCGCTTATCTATTTTAAAATAATATATTTTTCATACACTTCAATAGGTCTTCATGTGAAATAATTGGCCAACAATTAATTTTTTTTTTCCAAAAGGAAATCTAGGATGGATCTGAGAACTCATTCTTTTATTATTATGACATTGAATAATTTTTAACTTAACTAATTTTAATAACTATGGAAGATTGATTATGTGATTCCCAAGTCATTTTATATATTAATTGAAAATTAGATCATTTTTACTAGCAACGCTCCTTATATGCGCTTAGGACGCCTTTTAACACGACTCAATATCTCTTTGTAGTGAATAATAGTATTACTTGAAATAATTTGAGTTGTATTTACAAATCAAGAATCACAAATAATAGAATAATGAACTATTATATTTCCGAAATCTACCACATGAATTCCAAGTTGACATATATTTTTCAAAGTAATATTTACAACTGATTTTTGATCTTCTTAATTAATCATATAAATATTAGGTGCTTTGCTTAGCCAAGGAATTCCACAAATATGAGGCCATTCATACCTAAAAACAATATCTATTTATATGGTAATATATAGAAGAAAGTTTTTGAACAATTAAAGGTGAGATGGAGAAATTCATTGCATACATTTAGCAAGTATATTTTTAATCGAAGATTTATAATACTTTTTTTTTAATAATATATTATATAATTTATTTATTATATAAATTATTGTAATATATTGATTAGATAAATTATTTTTTATGTTAGATATATGATATTAAAGTTAAATGTTAGATTTCTTTGTAGTGTAATTTGTAGTCGAATCTTTGATAAGGGATGTGAGTGGTGACATTTTATAGATTCTTCTTTGAGAGGTTTGGGAGTAGTGCCCTTGATATAAAAAATCAAGGATTTTAACCTCTATTTATAGGAAGTTGGATTCTACCAAATTTTATTTTTTTGAAAGAAAGTCTTAATGATATTTTTTCACTATATTTTTAGAAGGAGGAATCCAAACAATGCTTTAAAAATTAGATATATTTATCTTTGTGCAGTTCATATGTAATCTACAACAAATATATATGTAATATATTCATCTTGTATTAATAAAAAATATGATATTTTATATTATAAATATTTTCTTATTTGTGCTAAAATTTTATTACACAATGTTATTATTTTGTTGCATAAACATTTAATTGAATTATCTCTATTATTATAAATTTATATTTTATTTATTGATTATTTATTACTGTGAAGCAACTAGTTTTCTAACATTTTTTTATTGAGTGTCAATATTTTAAACACTTAAAAATATTAAAGTTATTAAAATCAAACCATTATGTATAATGTATTCAAATAATTTATCGTAAGGCATTGCATTAAGTCATTCTCAAAAATCCATGATGGTAGTTGGTAATTTTTAATGTATATCTTTGTTAAAATTTTGATAACTATTCCTCATGTGAGATCTCATATCATTATATTCAGTAAAAATAGCAAAATCTTGAATGAACTAAAAAGATTTGATCACGATAACACATGAATTGAAGTACATATTTATGAATCTAAATTTTTTTTTTGAAGAAAGTTAGTTTGAACAGAGCTTGTATTATGTGGAATAAATTAGGAAATGCATTATTCGACTACCTTTTGTATTGTCTTCATTAAAAGAGATGTGTCGAGTGTTAGTCATGGAATAACACATTACTTGGTCATTTGATTCCAAATATTATTGTATTTCTTTAATTTGTGTTCTTGTATTTTCTAGAATAAGAACAAAAGAGGAAGGTGTTTGTGTTGTATACTCATACAATAAAGCTTTTGGTCCATTCAATGTAACACATTGCCTCCACACATCGCAAAATATAACCAATTTTTGGTGTGTGTATATAAGTTGTATGTCAAAAATGATCATAATCAGTTTACGAGAAAAGATCATTTATCACAATGGCTTAGCATTATCTCAATAAGAATATATAAAGGGTTTCTGGAAACTTGTGTCACAAACATCAATAGGTGATCTTTTGGTTTTGACTTTCGAAAGGCATAATAGAATCCGTCATACTTGACAAATGAATATGGATTCGTAAATTCACCATATTCAAAAAGGACTATTCCATTGATCATTCTTTGTCTTAACATGATAATCGTATGTGTTGTAGTAACACTTTCATTTATGAGACACAATGGAATAAAATGATCTCTCCGTGAGTTATAAACAAATATTATATTTAGTGGTTAGTAAAAAGCCTCAGGAATTTAAAAGTATTCAGTCAATAACTGAACTGATGCTTTATGTTCAATCTTAATATAATATAATCAAGAGTTTGGTATCCATAGATATAAAGTTATATATTATTCTAATGTAAGAACTAAACATAGTATCACTCTCAACAAAATAAATTCTAATCATAGTTAAATTATATCTAAAGGTTAATAAAGTTTAACATATTCTTTTTCAGTCTATTTCTTTGTCTAACATTTCTTTCCAATCACATAGAAATAAAAAGATCACAATTATGTTCATCATACTCGAGGTGGTTTTATATTCTTCCTTAGAATGTTATAATAGTGATACTACCAAAATTATTTCTAAAGGTCTCAAATGGAAATGGTAAAACAAATACATGTTTCAGAATCATTAAGAATTTTCTCTAATTTAGAGAGAGTAAAAAACTACCATCTTTAAAAGTTAATAATCTAATATTAAATGTCAACTTCATTACTTAAGCCTATCATAAAGAATTCTAAACCTCATTGTTTCTTCAATTACCTAGTCCAAGGCACTAGTTAGCAATACTCTGTAAGAAAACAGTGAAAGAATAAAATCAAAAATAAAACATTCTTTCTGTCAGGCAAGTGATAATTGTAATATCTATGTTATCCACTTTCAAATCATGATATGGTTTTTGGATCCAAAATATGAGAAGAAGGTGAACAATATGTTTATCCTATTTTACGTTTTGAATTTCCTTCCCTAACCTTTATCCAATGTATATTATACAACTAATATTGAGGCAATGACTTTTAAAATTTAAATGAAGGCCTATTTAATTATTATTCTAATTATTGATGTTTTCTTAGGAAAATGTATCCATGAGTATAATTTATTGTATGACACTTCAAGGACGTAATTATCCCCCAAATCGTCTTTGAGTTATTATTGCTTATGAATTGCAAATTTCATATTTTGTTTACATACTAGAATAATATTTTTTTTAATTAAACAAAGAAAGTAATTACAACACATAGTAAACATATTCAATGATTCATTTTATCTTTTTTTTTCTTATAATAATTATTAAATTTAGCAAAAATAAATATAGCCAAATAAATATTCACGCATATAAATAATACAACTATTTCACATATAACTATACATATTAAAAAGAATTGATATTCACCTTTCTTTATAAAAAAATCATTGAAAAGATCATTCTCAAAACAATGCATTACTAAGAATAAATCATTTAAATAATAAGTCTTCGAGTAGATATAATTCTCATGGTTAATAAACCTAAATATTGTTACTAGAATACTACCGTGGTCCATTATCTCATGTAGCACAAAATGGATGACCAAACCAAATTAAAGAATAGGACATATAACAATATATTTTATGAGGGGTATATTGTTTCCATCAGCACATTCAACGACCAGAGGTAGTTGACCATGATACAATCATTATTTTATTCTTCTATTATTTCCATTCATTATTTTCCTACACTACCAACCAGATACATGTTATATCAGCAAAGGAATGGCATTATTTTCTCTTAATAGTATTATATCAATGTCACCAACAAAATTGAATGAAAGAAATATTCTTATCGCATATTATGCAAACATATTAATTTAAGCGTAAGTCACTTGACAATGACTACATGCCAAATATATAGTTTATGCATAGGGCCTTACAATCTTGTACATAATTTTAATAAAAGACGTATATTGATTAAACAAATTGGAATCAATATTAACAAAACACATGAGATAAATAAAATATTTTTTTTACATTCACACAGCTACTAAAATGAGATTATGTTATCTAACAATGATTGAATGTCTAACATCTAATCTACAAAAACTATGTTATTAAATCAACATAATATTTAAAATTCGTAACCTATTTATATATAAATCTTGCTAAGAACTATAAACCATTCAAAAAAAAAAAAAAAATTCTATATTATCAACAACAACAACAACAACAATAATAATATTTGTATTATTTTGAGAACATATCTTATATTGATCTAATGTTAATCATAACAACTTTCTAATAAATTAAAAAAAAAAATTACCAAAAATACAATTTATACAATAAAACTCTACATAATTTTGTTCTATGAACCAACTAATATACATACATTCATATACACATAAATATATATCTATAGACCCAAAATCTGAGAAAAACAAAATATTTTCCATTCACATAAAAACATGAAATCGACATTAACTCACTTGAAATGAATTCGACCCTAACAACATATTGTTTCTTGAACTCATTTCAATTTGTATAGAGCTGCGTTTCTTTTTCCTGAATTCGTATATTGTTTCTTATGGTGAAGGTTTGCATGAAGAGAGATGCAAAAGAACAAGTAGGTCAATTTAACGTAGTAATGCCATCTATCTACTTACAATTAATTTTTTTTATTTTTGTAAAACAAATTTCAATTAAACCAAGTAAAAAAAAAATTTGCGGTTAGATAAGCATCTACGTTTATTTGAAGTGGTCTATCAAGGTAGTCTTGTTGTGCAGGAGAGACTATAGAAACTGTCAACAATATGAAATGAACGGTAATATTATGTATTGTAAGCCGGCTATGCTAATTTAAAAAAGGTCAAAACACACCTAAAGATGAATAAAATATTGGTTATGTAAGCAATTTATTTTGTGAATCAGTCCTTACGCGTTTCACAGTTGATCGCTTCAGTTACAATTTATAATGTTAAACGATGTGAATATATACCGAGTCAAAATGAAGATGAATTAATTATTAGGGAGTTGGTCAAGTCTGAGCAATATAAAGCATGGCTAATCGCATGATTTACATTACCTTTGGCTTTTTTATGTTGATCTGTTGTCAGAGCGAGCATGTCATGGGAGGTGATCGCGATCGCTTGCAAGATTTCTGCGTTGCAAACCAACAAAGCAAAGGTGAAATTTTATAATCATTATATTACTGTTTGTGCTATCTATCTATGTATGCAGGTGGCTTACTAACAGCTTTATTAAACAGTTTTGGTGAACGGGTTTACGTGCAAAGACCCAAACACGGTTTCAGGAGAGGATTTCTTCTTTGCGGGTCTGGGGAAGCCGGGGAACACAAACAATGCCGTGGGCTCCAACGTAACGGCGGCGAACGATCGACAGATAGGTGACCTCAACACACTGGCAATATCGTTGGTCCGCATAGACTATGCAGTTGGTGGAATAAATCCTCCTCACACTCACCCAAGAGCCACAGCAGTTGTTTTTCTAATGGAGGGCAAGATTCTTGTGGGGTTTATTGATACTAACAATAAATTTTTCAGCAAAACATTGGAGAAGGGAGATGTGTTTGTGTTTCCCAAGGCGTTGGTGCATTTCCAGCAAAACGTGGGGCATGAAAATGCAGTGGTTATAGCTGCATTGAACTGCCAGCTTCCGGGAGTTCAGACCATCGCCAATTCTCTGTTTGCAGTAAATCCACCTCTGCCCGATTCCGTCTTAAGCAAAGCATTCCAGATCAGCCAAAATGTTGTGGATTACATTCAAGCCAAGTAATGCTTTGGAGTTATCAATACTAAATTTGGCGGAGGGACGACCATCTTTAATGTATCTCAGAAGCTTTTCTTCCTCGACGTGATAACTCCAAATCTGACATTGTTATAATTTTCTTTTAAACATAGTTTAATTCAAAATTTATTTCGCTAATAATTGTATCCTCTTTTATTTTCTTTCTTATTCTTTTCAGAAAAATTGTTATTATTGAAAATGATGTTTATTTTGTCCCCAAAAGTAATTTTCGGGGGTTTTTATTTAGATAAAATTCATTATAAGCCAACTAAAATGTAAATAATTTCCTCTTCTAATTATTATTTATATTTATATTTATATTTATTTATTTATTTATTTTAACATTAAAAAAAATATATAATCCATTTATCATATTGTTTCAATCGTATAATATACTTTATTATTATAAATAAGTGATGATTTGTGTTTATAAATAATTTAAAATTAATAACTAAAATAAATATATATTATATTATATTGTTTGTTTTATTTTTAATGGTTGTATGTGAGAGGTGTAATGTAAAAGGTGATAAAACGATAGAAACAAAGACTAATTCAATTAAGTTAGAATTGTTACAAGGACATGTAGCCTTTACTCTTATTTTCTCTTAATGTATGTATATTACATATTGTATTCTTACATACCAGTCAAAATAGAAAGAAGGTAAAGTACAAAGGTCTCTAAGGGATCACACTCCTAATATTGAAGAAAAAGTTACTTATTCATGTTCAATAGTACCAATATCAATTGTTATGTTTCACAATATTAGTTCATGTGACATATCTATTAGCAGAGGATATGCCATTTTCAATGGAATCTATTTAAGTTGCTCTTAACTATGGGATAAATCAACACATGTTGAGGATTATTAACATCCTATGTTAGACCTATATATTTTTTCATAGAAGCAACGAAACACATTGATAATTTAGGATGTTTATTTCCAATTTTATAAACTATAACATGAATTTCATCGAAATACCTTTTGGTGCGCAAAATATCAATGCCAAAATATAAAGAGTTACTTTTGAATTAAATGTAAGTGTTATTTTTTGGTATAGATTATGATTACCTATACCAAAAGTACTTTGAACCATCATTTTCAATGGAATATTTTACATCACACTAAGTGTACTCGTTCATTATAAAATCAATACATACATGTTATTATGCAAATAATGCACCTAAAGTGGATAAACTAGGAGAATGGGATTGATAAATTTGCCTAGATAATATATTTATTTCTATAAAGTAAGCGCATTATTCTTGTAAGAAATCCTAAATGTCACTATCATTCTAGTTATGATATTAATAGGATTCATGACGATCGATAAAATAAAGCTGATTAAGTGAATATCGTTTTAGAGTATAGTTATCACAAAATGTGAAACCATCCTTCTTTATGAAGTATGCTATGGATAGCAGAAGGGTCACTTCCAAACCTGAGGCTATGAAATGTGTTAGAAAGATGAGACCATTTACGTTTCTTACCATCAGGATTCAGCATTCCATCTTTAATGCCACCTACAGCTTCAACCTCTAGATCATCGATTTTATCCATCCCAGACATCAAAGAATATGGTGCATAACGCGAAGATGCATTTCTATCAAATCAATGATCTGGAGGTTCAATATGTAGGTGGTGTTAGAGATGGAATGCTGAATCATGATGGTAAGAAACATAAACGATCTTTATCTTTCGTATACATTGCTTAGCCTCATGTTTGGAAGTGACCCTTCAGCTATTCGTTGCATCCTTCAGAAAGGAGGATGGTTTCACATTTTAACGTAGCCACAAGCTTCTGCACATTACAGTTTGTCAGAGTCACCTGGGAAAACTTCAAAGCACTGTCGGTCGTGTTGCACAGCTTATTATTCTGTATCATTATCGCTGAAAGAATATCAACAAGATGATAAGAATTTGGCATCTACTGAAGATATCATGGCGAAGGTAGCATTCGTTTCAAGAAATATCATGGAGGTTGAAGTTTTAAATGGAGATATTAGTTTGCATGGAGATATTGTTTCTGCGTTTTCCCTTGATTTCAGCCCATTCTTGGAGTCAGATACACCGACTGCTGCAACTCAAATTAATAATTGTATCCTTAGTTCGATTTTATATATTGTTGGCAACTGTGTTAATAATATATAAAATGAAAGCATTAAATCGACGGATGAGCTGAGATTAAATCCTCCTATGGTGGGGGAAACTACTAATATTAAGGATAGTACTGGTGATATCAATTTTAACAACATTTCAATTAATCTCACACACGCCAATACTAATATTGATATTATTTATAATTTTAATATTAATACTATTACTAATATTAATAATAATATTGATATTAATAAAATTATCAAAAATTGCAATAACTTCAAAAATTTTAACAAGATTAAACACTACATCGATTACAATAACAATAACAATAACAATCTGATAATAACATTAATTTAAATATTAATAATGATAGTCATTATGGAAATATATATAGTTGTAGGTCAAACAATCTTCCTTCTAAAACAAAAGTAAAATTTTGTTCTAAAGCTCCGCACACCTATGACATTATTCATGACTGGTAAAATAAATTAGTTGTCAATATTTGTGACCACTTATTAAATAAACCTTCTTTCAACTTATTAAAAAGAAGATTAGGATTTGCTATTACCCCTCGGAACATACTTAAATGACATTTTATTATAGGAATAGATAGTGCTCTTAAAAACCTTCCTTTAAACATAGTGGAAGAAATAAGACAAGATTACAAGATACCATTACGTAAAGCTAAACCACCTTCATGTAACATTTCCAAAGAAGAATGGGGAGCTTTTAAAGCCTTGAAAAACAATAAAGATATAATTATCTTCAAAGTTGATAAGGGGAATGCTATACTGGTCCTTAACCATAGGGACTATGATTACTAAAATGATGGATCACCTTTCCAATAGTGGAAGCTATAGGAAGCTTGAACGTAACCCAGTTTGCATCATTATTAAGAATGTCACTAAAGTTATCAAATCTTCTTCCTTTGATGATTTAATTGAAAATAAGTTGATAGCCAATAAAGAAGTTACACCTTAGATATATGGTGCTTCAAAAATTCATAAAGCAGGAGTTCTATTGAGACTTATTGTTGATAAAACTGACTCACTGACTTATAATCTTGCAGTGTTCTTAGCCAATACACTTCAACAACTAATAGGAAAAAAATCCTCTTTTATTCATGACTTAGGTGACTTCGTGGAATTTATCGAGGATAAAAAGGTGGAATATAATGAGCTATTAGTAAGTTTTGATGTGATATCACTCTACAACAAGGTTCCCATTATTCAATTAGAATATGTGGTCTATAATATTACTAACATAGAAACTTTTAATCTTGTTGCTTTATGTCTAAACTCAAACTTTTTAACTTTTAAAAGTATTAATTGTGAATAATGTGAAGGCATAGAAATGGGCTCTCCTCTATCCCCTGTGGTTGCCAACCTCTTTATGGAAAAAATTAAAGATTTTGCACTTCAATCTTTTCTATTTAAGCCTAAATAGTGGAAAAGATATGTTAGTGACACTAGCTTATGTCAGCAAAATAGCTTGGATAAATTGAAGGATTTCTATTCCCACTTTAATACTCTATTTCCTAGCATGTAATTCACAAAAGAAATTGAGATAGATAACTAACTACCTTTTTTACATGTTCTCATGCTTAAGAAGGAATATGGTTCATTAGCTAGAAAGGTTTATAGGAAAGGCACACACAAACCTTTACCTACATGCCATCTCCCATCATCATCTTGCTCAAAAAGTAGGGGTTGTAAAGATTATGGCCTTTAAAATTTGTGATAAAGAGAATATTGATCATGGAATCCATCACCTTAATAAAGTTTTTAAGTTGAATGGTTACTTAGGAAGGCAAATAGCTAAGGCTATCAAGCAGGTTAAAGATAATTTTAATATATATAAAGATGAGGAGTCTTTTACAGATGGAACTATAGATTATATACCATATATCAAAGGCATTTCTAATAAATTAAATAAAATTCCCCAATGCTAGAATAATCAATCCACTTTCCTTCTCATCAATAAGTTATACATGATGTTAGGGTCAGATAAAGATAAATTAGACCCAAACCTTTAGAGTGGTGTCTACAAAGTTGAATGTTCATGCAGTGTTCTGTACATAAGGGAGACAGCTAGGTTGGTTAAAACTAGAATTAAAGAACATTTAGCTAATATTTGTCTTGAAAGAAAACTAAAGTATGCCCTTGTTGAACACTCGTTTAGGTAAAAACATGGCATCAATATTGAGCAAGCCAAGATTATAGTAGTAGAAGATCACTACCACAAGCATATGTTAAGGGAAATAATAAAAATTTCAAAACACCCTAATAATTTAAATAGAGACGAGCGATTAGAGGTTAGTCATGTGTGGAAATGTGTAGTTTATATAAATTAATGTTTTTTCTTACATTGAGTGTAGGAGGTTAATTTTATTTTAGGGATGGTAAGGGAGCTCTCTTATTATTTTTATTTTTTTAAGATTTCCTATTTAAGGTTCTCGGTCTAATTTATTCTAATTAATTTATGTTTTACTCTGAATAAAAAATTTATAACCTCATTACTATAAAAACTAAATTTAAAATTTGGAATTTAATTGGTTTGCATTTATAAAATTCTTTAAAATTCCATAAAGTATTTAGATTTTAATAATAAATTTGTGAATTTGAAATAGTATGATCTTGTAAATCTAAAACTTTCTATCTTTACTTATTTTTATTTTTTGTTTTAGAATCTAAATTTAATGGTTACTTGGTTCTTTTTAGGCATTTTTTTAATGGCTATTTTTTATTCATTTTTTTAAGAATCAAAACTCTATTGTTCCAACATATTTTTCTTTCCTAATGAAGGATCACAATAGTTGATTTGAAATGCATTGATCATCAAAACATGACATAATTTCTTCCAAAAATTATTTTTATCAATAAAAATTGTGTATTCTATAGATAATACATGTAAAGTGGATAGACTAGAACTATGGGATTTATAAATTTATCTAGATTATATATTTATATATATAATGTAAATGCATTTTTCTCATGAGCAATTTAAAACTTCATTATCATTATCATTATGATGTTAATAAATTCATGATGATCAATGAAATCTAGCTTATTAAGTGAATATCTTTCCTAAAGTATAGCTATGACAAAAGTTTATGTTCATAAAATTATTAAAATTTATGGTGAACAAAGTCATGTAAAAATTTTACATCTAAAATGAATTAATTATAAAATTTTTAAGGTAAGGATGCCATGGATGGTAGTAATTTCTCATGCTTTCTAGTTTTCAACAATTGTTGTCATTACAGTGGCCAATGTCCATATTTGTTTTTTACATTCTCCTTTAAAAATGAACTTACCTCAAATAAAATAATGCACAAGTAGTGTAAACTTTAAAATGAATCTCAAGGAACCTAGTGAGGACATGATCATTGACTAGCACCAGTTCTTTTTTCCATTTTTAACCATAAAATATTTTGTCATATGGCCAATATAAGGTTGCTTTTGTAGGTGACAAAAAATTAAATTAAGAGGGATGATCCAATTATGTATTGATAAAAATTAAATGATGAACCATTTTATTTATTATTCCTTCTTATTATGAGTCCCTCTCTCTTATGTAGTCTCTATCAAATCATCTTTTCAAACTACTCAATGACTCTATAGCCCAACCAACTATTACCACATGTATAATAAATCCTTGTTTACCTTTGAACTTTTCTCATTTCTAATCATAATTAGTTTTGGTTAAATCATTCTATAATGTGATCTTTGCATTTCATTAGTTAAATAAAAGTGCCATGACAACTAAATTCCATCTTCGGTCAAGTTTTTAATAAGTTCTAGTCGGTCTTTGTATTTAAAGTTAGTCATAAAAAATTTAGGAGAGTTACTCTCTTTGAATTTTTGTTTTTGTGAAAATATATAATGAATAATATCCTCACATACACTATCCTTTGGGATATGTGATATCATCTATTAGGTTGAGTTATTAATTCCCTTACATAGAATGTCCATTGACATGTGCCAACATTATGATGGTTTGAAGATCTAGTATTTTATCAAAGATTTATTGTCTCTCAGTTGATCAAGTTACATTCAAATTTAAGACTTCATTTATCAATGGATAAGATACTTGCCTACAAAATTAGAGTCTATGTTATTTTTATCCCTCATCGTTTGAAATGATAATCAGATCCAATTCTTGTCACAATTTTTAAAAATTAAAAAAATAGAAAACTTTGAATCTATCTTTGGCTAATTTTAGTTTGGATATAAAGTTTTGAGTTTAAAAAATAAATTGGAAATCAATTAATTAACTTTTATTTACTAATTAATTTAATTTAAAGTCAAATTTGTGAGAAAAATGTCTTATTTTCCAAATTGTATAAATGCCCTTTGAAGTTCTTGTGCCATGTAAATAGTTTTCAGCTTATCCCGCAACTATGCTTATTAAGATGTGCAAGTGATTTTTATTTTTCATAGTTGCATAGTCATGTAAATTAGGAGTCTTTATTTTTTATAAATTTCAAGACTCATTTACATGACTTGGTGAAGTATCCATGACAATTACATGATAGTGGGAATGTAAAAGTGAATTTCATATTTTAATTAAAATAATTAAAAATTATTTTAATTAAATTTATCATTTTTTTATTTTGTAAATCCACTACATGCAAACGTTGAAAAAAAAATTGCACACCTTGAAAAAGTGTTTAAGCAATTTAGTGTAACTCTAGAAAAAATAAAAATCACTTGCACATCATAAAAAGTTTTCACTCATGTAAATGAGTCTTGAAACTTCTAAAAAATATGCAATTAAAATATTCCTTTCCACTTCCATGCATATAATATTTATTTCTCCCCACACCATTCACATGCCATAAATATTTCTCTAGTTCATGTTAAAATAAAATTTATTCTCTTTCAGACCTTTCAAATACATTCTACTTGATTCAACTATGTAAAATATTCCAATGACTTTGCATAGACTTAATTATCACTAGGTCAAAGATAATTTTATGTGCTTATTTCAAGAGGAAACCATATGGCACCATACAAAATGGAAGGAGATAACAAATGAAGCAAATTAATATTTTTTTTTGTTTTCATACAAAATAATATAGTACCATATCAATTGGATAGAGGAGAGATATGGCTTTAATAAAAAGAATAATGAACTAGTTCATTTTATTATATCTACTCACCAAGAAAGAATTGTATAACTATATGGAACTAGGAATGCATGAAGATTGTTAAATATAATAATTAAAAAAAATAAATTAAATTAAAAAAAAAAACATCTTCTTTGTAAAAAAATGTAAAACACCACAATAGTTGGATGAAGGTGAAAAGCAAATAAAACAACAAATTAGATTTATTTTTTCTTGCATGAGTGTTGTGTATAACATAAATGTGATACGAGAGGTAAAAAATCAAAAAAGAAAGTAACGGATTAAATTTCCTTTTGTTTCTACTTGCAAAAAGGAGTTGTAAAATGTCAAATCCTAGGGGAAATCAATAGACCAATTAAAAAATTAAAATCATTTTATCTATGTGGTTTCATGGGGAAGATGTACGGTCTAAGGAGAGGGGCACTTGTATAAAATTAAAAAAAGGAACATAATCTTTTTTGTTTGTTTCCAGTCACCAAGTGAGGTCATATGACCATGTCATATGGATAAAAAGACATATAAAAGAGAAAAAGAATGATTGAATTTTATTTTATTTGCCTATTGTAATTATAAGACACTCTATGGGAAGTGATATTCATAAATGAAAAAATCAACAAAGATATAAAATTTTCAAATTAATTTATTTTATTCTTTCATACAGGAAGTTGTGAATTACAATAAAACTTCTCCTTACCGTGTTGATGAAGAAAGATAATAAACAGGTGGTGAAATTCATCGAATGAGATTAAAGAAGCATTGAATCAAATTCATTCCAAATTAGTGTTTAATTTTTCTCCAAGTCATTTTTGCAAGTGCTTCTCATGCTTCTTCATGAATATGTTATGGCCTCATAAAAAAGGTGACAATAAAGCAAAGCAAATTTACACAGTCAAAGCTCTAAGTGTAATTTCTAAGTGTAATTAAATAAATTATTTTGTTTTAAGTTATTTTATTTTTTCAAATTCTTTAAATAAAATGTCATTATGTAAATACCTCCTAATTGTCAATTTTTCTTCAAAATTATTATCTTCATCAATTACTCCAAAAAATCCAACCCCAAACAAAGACAAATTATGAATTACAAGTTTCAACGAGTAATGTCTCTTTCACCATTGGAATCAAATGTGGAGATCATTTATGTTACCAACCTAGGTCGTATTGACATAGACAAATTTTTGGAGAGAATGAATATAGTACCCAAAATTGACTTTGGTCAATATATGTTTTACAACGTATTGGCACAAATTGTAGCCTTTTCAGTTTCAGTGAAATATTATGAATTGGTTTTGTTCATGGTAGACTACTATAATTAAAAAACAATGGAAGTGAGAGATCCATGAGGTGAATCAGTGACAAACTTAGTTTTGTATCATATAGGTAATATGTTGCATTTTCTAGATAGAGAGTCTTTTATGTATTTAACTCCTGATTCCTTTAAAAATATTTGAGATGATAATATCTCATATGTTAAACAAGTTAATAATGAATTGTTGATCAAACCAAATCACTCTTCTACATGACTCCAAAAGAATCTTGCAAGATCTAAATTCAAGAATGAGATAAATGACATAATAACATTATTTCCCAAAACAGTGGGGAGTGCAATAGCTAAAAAATTCCATACATGGATTTATAGGTTCATTTTGATCATTCATAGGATTAGGAAATATTTTATTTAGGGACAACTAATTAGTAATGTATTTTATAAAAAACTAATAGAGATAAAGGTCATATCAAAATTTTATATGACTTCCTATATTGTCTACATTTTTGCTAATCAAAAATATTTTGATGAATTACATATGGTGGATGACTTATAAGAAATAAAATATTATGATTTATATCCTTAACAATCAATGAAAGAAAACACTCAAAACTTCAAGAGGGTAAATGGTTATTTCCTTCACTTAATCTTTCATTAATTCAAAAAAACAACTTTTTAACACAAATATATCAATGGTGGCTACAACATAAATAGTTAGGTGAAGAAATTTATTCAAAAAATTATATACTTTTATCTTTTTGAGGATCAATGGATATGAAATAACTTTATACATTCTTCCATGATATGTCAATGATAAGTGAGCATTAATGGAGCTAATGAGATAACTTGTTGAAACACATAAGTTTTTGATAGGCAAATATAGAGTAGGGGCCAAATTTTTAATTTCTATTGGTAGGTACACTTGTCCATAATTAATGAAACATAAAATAGTGGAGAAATATATGTTCCATTTAAATCTCAAAACTTTTAAAACTAAGTTTACATTTGATATAAGGTTTTTAATTGAACATAATCTTGGTCCTTCATTTCAACATCTCTCACACTTTCAAGATTATTAGATGGATTGTAATGATAAAAAAATGGTCATAATCAAGAACTATTCATGTTTTACCATAAAACATATAGTCAAATTTTGTATAGCAAAATACCAAAATAATTTAGACATGATGAAGTCAAGTTGGGTGCCATTTTTTAAGAGGAGGGTATTCTGAAAAAACCACTATCTATAATTTGTAGGAATAAGAAAGAATATACTTCCCCTAGAATTAGAAAAGGGAAATGATTTAAAGGACTTTCAAGTAATTAAGTATTGAAGGAATTGATGTTTGGAATATTAATTTCCTTACACCTTGTAGGGAAGATGAATTTCATAGTTTTTATAAACAACATGTTGAAACATAGAAAACAAATGAAGCCAGTCTCAGTAGATAAATTATAATGATAGAAGAAGAAAAATAAGTAGAAACTATATGTAATGATATTCTACCACCAAGGGTTCTAAATCTCAAGATAAAAAGGTTAGGTGAAAATCTCTCCTCTTCTCCTAATTCTTCAGTTTCTCAAGAAATACCTGTTGATAGCTTCCCACAGTCCCAAGAGCTTATAGATAATACAAATTAGTAATTTCTTACTTATAATGACATATTAATCCCTATATCATCTATTTCCCCACCACAATAAGTCACTCATATTTATTCTTATCCCTTATATCCTGAAATGCCTATTATTTCCTCTTCAAAAACTCTAATTGATGTAGTTAAAAATAAAAACAAGGTGAAACATATTTTCAAGGTATCATAATTGAAAGAACATCTTCTTCTATTATAGTAATGTTGGACACATAAATCTCATCTTTTGTTTCTCATCCTTCTTTAATCACACCAACATCAAATTGGTTGTCCACAGTGGTAAAGAAAACAATAAAAATTATTGAACTTAAGGAGATTGTTTTTTGTACTCTGATAATTCCAACTCGTTTTTCAAAAAGATAAAGAAAATCAAGAATTATCTCACACATGTTAATAGATGAAATTGGATAAAAATATGTAGAGGTGGCAATTCTTATAGCTGAAAAAGATAAATCAAATATTAATGTTCAGGACTATTAGTTATAAAGAGTTCATTTGGGGAAATATACTGAAGAAGGGATAAAAGAAGATATGTATCTAGCAATTGACCCTATTTCTAATAAAATGAACAAGGATAAAGCAATGAAAGATGAATTAAAATAAAAATTGGAGCAGTTGGATTTAGTAATACAGAGGTTGATTAGACAATTATTCCATCAAATATTCATGTTGAAACATTAGATAAAATAAAAGAAATAAACCAAATAGGTAGTACAATAAAAGATTGGATTTAAAAAATCACTAATCAAGAGTTTCAACAATTCTCATTTAGTTGATAATGGTTTTTGAAATCCAATCATTATGTGAATAGGTAATAAAAAAAATAAAACGAGTATACAGAGAAAATATAGAATTAGGAAGCTTTCATCCCTAAATTGATTGATTCTAAAAATTTCCCTCTCATAATCTTATTGATGGAGTCATCTAAAAATAAAAAGTTAGTTATTATATTGAGTTTATCTAGACCAAAAAATTTAGAATCTAATCACTTAAATAATGCATCAAAATGTTTAATAGTACAAGGTCACTTTGGAATGGCATAATATATAAATTGATGTAGAAGTTAAAAAGTTGAAATGCCATGTTATCAATGACAGGGAAAAAAATGGAGATCCTATTTTAGTAGAATCCATGGTTGAATAATTAAAAAATTATATTTAGGAAGCTGTGAATTCCATATCTTTATTTTATTATGAAATACTTGATCAATTGGTCAATTACCAAGTCAATGTAAATAATCTTGATTTGATTGTAAAAGAAACTTTAAAACAAGTTTCATAAAATTAGATTCTTAAATTGTTCAATGAATATTGCATACATGTATACATATGGTCTTGACAAAGATTTGATAAGTATATTTCCCTAGTGATTTAACACTTTCTAAAATAAAATGAGTTATCAATAAAATAATTAAAATATTGAGGTCTCTTTCAACATTAGTAAGCACTGATAGCAGCTTAATCAAATTCCGATTGATCTTTTGATGTCAATGTTTTATTCTCACACATATTTTTCAACTAGATTGTATTATCACATTGCATTTCCCTTTTCAAATGTATGTTTTTACTCTTAAAAATTGTGTCTCTTGTCAATTTTCCAACTTAGTTCTTCAAGTTGTGCAAATTGATGATATACTTCTGTAAATAGTGTAAAAATGTCAAAACACATTTACACCCTTTCAAGTTGTAATTTTATATTCATATTTTTATAACTTTGTAAAAAGTAAAAAAGGTGGTTATGCATAATAGTCAGCTATTTTAGCCTATAAATACAAGTTAAACCATCATAATAAGGGTTATGAACAAATAAATTTTGACTAAAACATTTTGTAAAGGGCGGTTGGATTTTCTACTTCATGAAGATAAATACAAATAGGATCTTATAAACCTTGTGTTAGTGATTCATTTTGAATTACATATATATTAGTCATTCAATGTATTTGATCCTCACTTTTCAATTGGTATTGCGATCATCTTTTAATTATTATGTCTAATAAATTATGTTATAATTTTTTTGTCTAGAATTGAATTGATATTTTGGATATAAGTGAAACCTCAGTGAGAATATAAGAAATATTTTTATTGTTTTTGTTAGAAACTATAGAGGATTAATTTTTTTATTATCAGTGTTAGGTATCTTTATGGTTTTCTATGTACCTAGTGATATGATATATTGATGTATATGTGTTGATGGAGATGCTGACATGTGGCACATGTCAGCATCTCCATCAACCCATATACATCAATATATCATATCCCTAGGTACATAGCATTTTCACGGGAAGATTATAACAAGTGGTATCAGAGTTTCAATTTGGGCAATTTGTGGAGTGAAACCCTAGTTTTTTTTTTAATCGTCAATAAATTTTGATTGGTTGTGAAATTTTTCACAACTTTTTTTTTGCATATGGATAATATTTCAAACAAGTGACAGTAAAAAAATTGAGATTTTTTGATTCGTTTTGAGGGAGTTATTTCTATTTTAGGGTTTATAATAATTTCACTATATATTCCGAAAAATAAGGAATTTTTATTCAAAATTTTTACTGGAAATGTAAGTATCTATAAAAGAAATACAGTCAAAAATTCAGAATTTTTTGAGTTTTTTGGAATGATTTGTTGCGATTTTATGGATCAGTTTTGATATTTTAGGGTTTCATGAACCTTAATTTTTTTTTGTGGATCATGGAATTGCAAAAAAAATTAGGGGAAGATGATGTTGATGCTAGAGAATGGTGGATAAATTTTAAGGAGAAGAATACTAAAAAAATTTTATGGAAAATAGAATTATGTTTTTCTTTGTCTGGGCCTGCAAAACATTGGTGGACTAATGAATTGAGCTTTGTGCAATAGTATTATTCTAATGGGAAGCAATGGATAAAACCTTCCTAAATCGATGGAATATAAACAAAAAAGAGGATGTAGAATGGGAAGAAAATCATGATGATAAAGAAGAAGAAGAAATAGAAGAATCAATAGAAGAAGAAGAAGAAGAAGAAGAAGAAGAAGAAGAAGAAGAAGAAGAAGAAGAAGAAGAAGAATTGGATGATAAGGGTTCAAATAATTTGGCTCCAAAGAAATTCGAGTCAATTTTTCAATTTCATGGATGCATTCAAAAGAAGAAGGTTGTTGTGTCCATAAACCCTACCAGCAAGTATAACTTCATTAACATGAATGTGGCCAAGCATCTACATGGTCAAGCAAAGAATATCAAATAGGTTCAAGTAGATGGTAATAATATTTCAATGTTTGAAGATCTGAAGCTCATTATGGAAAAATATGTATTGCATTCAGATTTTTATGCGTTGGATTTGGATGATGTGGATATAGTTCTTGGATATCCATGGTTAGAGACTTTGGGAACAATGAATATTAATGTTCAGAAAAAGTTCATGAAGTTTTGGTATAATAAAAAGAAGATCACTTTACAAGATATCATCATGAAAAAGGCAACAATAAATATCTAGGTAAATTATGAGGATGAGACTAAAATAGATGATGAAGATCATGATGAAGATTCAAATGATATAGATAAAGACACACTACAAATGAGCACTTCATCTACTCAAGATACAAAGAAGGAAAAGGTGGAAGAGGTAGAAGCAAAGGTGGATAAGGTCAAATTATTGGAAAAGGTTGAGGTATATAGACACCCACATCATCATGAGAGGAAACAATCATGGAACCAGGTGGGGAAGTGTCATAACAACAATCATTTTGTCTATACAGGAAATAAAATTTTCAATTATTATGGATATGCATGGAATCCAAAGAAAAAATACTATGGCACATGGAATGAATGGGGAAATCACTATGACTATTCATGGAAGAATACCTACTATGGTCATGGTTGGAATCAGAGTAGCGCAGCGGAATATGGTACATGGAATAAAAAGAGGAATAATTATGATTAGACACCAAAGAAATATAATTATGATCATGAAAAAAATCAGATGAGCATAATAAAATTTGGAAACAAGCTTGGAGAGCTATCACGTGCCAAGATCACATATGGATGGCTAGATGATCGAGATTGGAGACAAGTGTGCAATGATTTGAAGCACACTCATTATTTGGTTTCTTCCTATGTTTTGGGGATGAAACATGTCAAGGAGGGAAGGAATGTTATATACCTAGGGATATGATATATTGATGTATATGGGTTGATGGAGATGCTGACATGTGGCACACATCCCCTTAGTTAGTTATATGGGTACAATATATTAGGATGATAGAGTAACTTATGGAAGTATTACATTGGGTAATGGTCAGACTACATTGGATTAGGAGGTTACCCATCCATGGGTTAGATAGATGTATATATATAGGAGATGATTATCATGGTAAAGATATCAAGTAAGCATTGAGTCTTCTATTTCAAGAGGATATTAGAGGTTGTCCCCTCGAAGAGACATTGTGGAGTTATTCCTTCCTAAAGGAGTATTATATGGTGTTTCCTTACCTTAAGCATATTTATGCATATATTGAATATCAAGATCATAACATGGTCAATGTTTCATATTCTTAAGGATATGAATATGTCTTTTCAACCTATTGAATGAAAGATATTTTTCCTTTTGATTTTTATTGCACCTCTAATACCTTTGTCAAGTCTCAGTATTTAACTTGTTGAATTTGTTGTCTAAAAAATACTATTTCTTCGTCTCTCCCTAAATATTCCTTGCAAAAAAAAATATTGTCTTTTCAAGTTAAAATTAATACCCCATGATTTACATCAAGTTTTAATTGTAAATATTTCATTTTCATTAGATTATTTGGCTTTTAATAAAGGTGGAATCACCTTCCCATATGTAAAGGTGCATAAGTTTTGCCTTTCAATAAAAGTTTCACATTCCTTTTGGCTCTTTTAATGGCCTCCCTACTCTTATTGTTGTTGTTATTCTCCTTGTTTCTTCCCATCCTATTTATTTCAAAGAAGAAGATGTCTTAGTATTATTCTCCATGGATACACCTGTCTTGAAATTCTCCAAGGAGTCATTTATTGAGATGGAAGATGAGGTTTGTTATATATCACTTTTTGAAAAATGTGTGAGAACCTTCCTGTCAACATTAGATCTTTCCTCATGGGCTTCTAAGGCTTGGATAACCATTGCATCTCCCTCTTTTTCACTATTGGATTGGGTTTCTTCATGGTAGATTTTTAGGTCCCTTCATACAAGGATTTCATCTGGGATAATGGTTCATGGTTTTTCAAGAATTATGGATACTTTTCTATGCTAGGTCTCCTTTTTTTAACCCATACAAAGTACAAGTTTTGGCTACCCTATTTTGGATTAGATTATATAGTTTATCACATGTTTTAAGAAAAAAGGAGAGCATAAGAAGGTGGGTTAATACAGTGTGATCTTTTGTGAACTTGGATGTTAACTCTTGTGGGCTCATATTCATCATAGTTTGTGTTATTATCCATCTCTCTAAATTGATATTTCATTTGTTTAACCTTCTCTCCTCATGTGGAAAGTGGGTCTTCAATTTATCAATTATGAAAGTCTCTATTTTTCATTGCTTTGACTATAATATTTTTAGGTATCATATTGATGGGTGTCCTTATAGGCCACATGGAAATTCTACTTCTCAAAGGTAGTAGGTTTGGAAAAATAAAGATGGGTCTTTGGATTGGGACTTCAAGAGGCATAACAATGACACATTTTTTCATCATCCTTTTTCCTTTTTGGTTTATCTAGATCAGGTAGCTTTTTTGGAGGTTGTTCTTAAGGTTTAGAATTTCTTATGCTATATTCAAATGTTCCTCATCCCATTGTGAAAGATCCATCACCTCTTTGGCCTTTACTTTATAAAAAACTTACCGATGTGGGGACTACATATAAAAAATAAACATCGTAGTTTTAAAGAAGAGTTGTTGAGAATGTCATAAGATTCATTAGTGAGCAATTGTTTATAATTGATAATGGAGGATATTATCTCTCATTGAGGTTGTTACATCCTAGTTCCTCACCAATAAAATTTAGTAGATAATCCATGGATATCTATAGTTGACAAATTTATATTTCATTATTTTTGACTAATATATGAGATATATATTTCTATGGGATAGTAGGAAATTTTCTAGGTTACATGATCACACTGCTATGAGTTAGCTATAATTATATGTTTATCTTATGATTGTGTTGATTTATCATTTCAACTATATTTTATGATGTATGTATATCTTAGCTATTATGGTCTAACTCCCTGATTTATTATGAGGTTGAAACAGGAGAATCCATTCCTCAAAGTGTGATGGAGGGAGAGCATCATCAGAGAGCATGACATAGATGGAAACATCAGAAGATGATAGAGAATGGGAAATAATCCTACACACACCACATAAATAGTTTATGTTCAATTCATAATCTTAATGGTTAGCATAGTGTGTTTAATGTTGTTACATATAAATTTACCTTCGCATGGTTATTCTAGCTTAACGGTTAATTATGACTTATTTTGTGTGGTTGCGTACTAGTCATTTTTATAACAGTTAATGTTTTATAATATATACAATTAGAATAAGGTTAAATTTAATGATTAACAAATTTATCAATAAATCATGTTAATATTATTAACTAGTAAATATAATGTAAAAAGAGTATAAATTCTTATAATTCAAATTAAGTGGAAAAATAAAATAAAATAAATAAATAGAAAAGGTCTAAAATATAATAAAATAAAAATATTAAATAAACTAAATAATGTTTTAAAAAATCAAGGATTAAAAAAATGAAAGAAAGAAGTTAGCTTTTTAAAAAACACACAAAAATTTTAAGAGGGGAGAAATTAAAGGAAGAAGGGGGTAGAGGGGGCACTAGGAGAAGAGAAGGTAGTGCTCAAATCACTAGAATAAGTAGAGCAAGATAAGGTAGGTGATGTCATTACAATTTGTGTGAATATATGTATATATGTTTTTAGGCTATGAATATTTGTTTACATCTAATGAAGTGATTTCATATATATTTATGGTCAATATCTCTTTGTATTGCTAAATTCAATATCTACATGGTTACATATCACTTTTCATGCATGTATAAGCATTCTCTATAATAAATTGTCACTTTTAGGGTCAATATCTCCAAGTGAATATTCAATATATCATAGAATATCCATAGGATCATTTTATATCATTATGATGGAAAACTATTATATATGATCAAATAAATTTAAAGAGTTAAAGTAACCAAAAATTTGTGGTAGATATGGAAACTTCTCATCCACTCCCATAATTGAATTTTTAAAAAAAGTGGCTTTCTAAAACTTTTTAGGAACATCATTAGCTACATACAAACATATAAATAAAGATAACATAAAGAATTAAATTTTCCTATAGTATATGGAAGACCCACCAAATTGTAACAGTGTCATATTTCTAGACTTGCCTCACAAAACTTGTCACCTCTGTTGTGGGAGCCAATGAATATTGTTAATCCTAGAAACTTAAACTCATTAACTTGTGAATTAAATAAAATATAAAATCATAATTTACAAATATAATTGTTAACCTATGATATATATCGATAAATATAAATGGGTTACCTTTTTAGAGCTAGATTATTGATCTCACTAGATTTTATAAATTATTTTTAAAGATAATTATTTCTCGATCAATATATTACAATCGTAAGTATTAACCAGTGATATAGAATGGATGCCATATATAATGTATGATATCTAATGGTTATCATATTTTCAAAATATCTAATGGTTGCCATATATAACTAGCGTTAATGATTATCATATGTATGATTTAATAGACAATATATATATATATATATATATATATATATATATATATATATATATATATATAATGGTTACCATGTGTGTGTGTGTGTGTGTGTGTGTGTGTGTGTACTTATTATTTTATTAGGAATACAAAAAGATGAATTGAAAATTATATGGTTATAAATTTGGATATAGTGATATGTCATATAGCTAGAATTTTATGTCACACATTGATGTCACTAGAATTAAGTCCAAGTCTTGTATATAGAAGTTAAGTTAGTGATTATTTATGTTCTAATGGTGTAAAAATAATGAGTTTGGATTTGTTGTTTTTATGAATCTAGGGTACCTCTGCTAGGATTGAGTCATGAAATTATGAATCGTATTGCTAAGGCATCACCATTCTTGGTATATACATGTGGAAAGTAATTATAAAACATAAAGTATAGTATAAATCTCTTTCTAAGTCATTCGAATTGCATTAGAAGGGAAAATCATTTGATTTCATTATTATATTACCCAATATTACATAATATTATTATTGTATCTTATATTGATTCACTGAAGATAAGTAAGTTATTTATTATTCTTATTTTTTAGACAATAATGTACTATTGTTATTTACTAGCTATGTGTTTATTGGCACTAATTATTAAATTCATAGGTGGGTAGCTGAAATTTCTACCCATGTGTTTTAGTCATCTCCATGTTTTGGTACAAGAATAGTATTGTTCTACATAATAACATAAGAGGTAATAAAGGAATGAGTTTAAAGAGATGCATTTTGAGATATATTGGTCATAGGATAGATTATGGAAGGTAACTATGACTTAGAATTGGTTAAATGTGGGTGTGGGTGTGTGTAGTTTTATAGGGAGCTCTAAATAACTAAGCATTTGTGATAGTTTACAAAATATAGCCAATTTTTCAATGGAATAATCTCATAAATTCTCATATGCGAATTTGTATAACCATAGGTGTTTTTTGAGATTAATATATTGAAAATATTTTTATAGTTTAATAAGACATGGGAAGGATATAAAACTCAATAAAGTATTTATTATGATAGGTATGAGTAGCTTATCATATATAACTTGTAAGTAAAAATATGTGATCTAAAAGTAACATTTCAATAAGTTATGTGTTGTTCAATGACCAAACATAGGTAATAATGTACCTAAAAGTGTATATATGAACATTAAGGTGTATTCTTTCAGTTACAGTTTCATGGGGTGGAGTACAAAATACAATAAAGAATTAAAAATAATTAAGTTAATGAATACATGCATTCAAACCCAATGAAATGTATAGCAAATGTAGGTTAGATTATCTTGTATTTATTGAGTGTTGAGTTTTATTTTGCTATATATATTCATGGATTTAAGTATCTAGTATAAGTACATAATGAGAATAGCTATGTTGGGTTATAAGCCTAGGCTCCCAGCTAGAAGTATGATTATATCTAATCATTAGGTGTCTAAAGGATCTAAACCATAACTATATTAAAATAGTCTTCTAGACAATGGAATGAGTTCTCTAAATTATTTTTATAATGGGTTTACAAGTTCTTTATTTCTCTTTAAATGATATATATATATATATATATATATATATATAATATATTTGTGTACTGTACAAGTTTATGAGAGTGTTTGATTATATCTAGCATATAGTGGTGCATCGTGATGTGTACTTATAAAGATATGTTTCTTGAATATTTATAAGAAATTTAAACTTAAGGTATATTCAGGTAGTATAATCTCATACTTACATGGTTTTTATTATGTATGTAATTTATTTGATACTTGTGAATGTAAGTTTGATTTTATATATTTATCTAGTTATGAACTATGATAGTATAAGGTATCATAGAGTACTACAGTGTAAATTTATGTTAAACCCAGATGGTTCATATTATAATTAGATTCACACCTACATTTAACTGAATAAATATATGCATGTTGATTATTACTATGAATAGTATGTTTTGTAACAGTTGGTAAGACCTTGTGTATGCATACATACAATCTTGGAGAGTGTAGCATATGCTAAGAAGGGATATTATGTAATTTGTAGAACTGACTTTCTTGTTATGTATAGTTGATTGAATATAAGATTGTGTTTTTATGTATTTATGACTACTTTATTATAATTGATTATGGAAAATTAGTAGTTATGTCTCATAATAGTATATTATGATAATATAGCTTATTATAGAGTGAAGTATGTTTGGAAAGAAAGTATGGTAGTTAAAATCTATAGTTAAATATGTATTTATCTAGATGGTAAAAATTGTAGTCATTATTTTTATTATGGGATATAAATTAATATAAGAATCATTCATACATTTGAAAAAATAAATATATGTTTTAGTTATACCTATGTTTATTATGTTATATGATGTGTTTTATATTAGGATGTAAATCAAATAAATCTTGCAGTTAAAATATATATGAGCAATCTGCATTGTTGAAATGGAGTAGGGAGTGAGATGGACGTCACTAGCTTACTAGTATCAGAATGACAGATGAAGACACTCTAATCAAGTGGTATATATGAATTTGTTTAATCTATAGATAATTATTATTTATTATTAATAAAAATCTATGAAAAATTATGTTTAGTGAGATATTATCATTTCATGAATATGATTTACATGTTTATGCGATATCTCATAATAGAATGGTTTTCTAGGGTTCACTTTAAGAGAATATGATAGAAACCCCCTATGTTTGTTTAGACAAATCAGATCCAATCCCTTAGTGAATCAAAGTATGTAGAGTAGGTGGAAAATTTCTCTATTTGATTCCTACAATACTATGTTATCATGTGATGGTGATTGCATTTTATCAAATAATTCAATCTGTTAGCGTCATTGTGTCACTAGGAACCATAATGTTTCTTGGAATTATTATTCCATTATGTGGTGAAACACTACTGAGAAACACAACGTGATCACAAAAACATGTTATCACATAGCATGTTGTTATCATGTGATAATATGTTATCACGTGATAATATGTTATCATGTGATAATATGCTATCACATGAAACAATACTATCATGTGACATAATGTTATCACATAACACCATGCTATCACATGACACTATGCTCTCATGTAACATCATGCTCTTGTACGACACCATACTCCCACATGATAGTATGATGTCATGAGATAGTAGGATGTCACATGGGCCCATGTCACCATGTGGCACCATGATTCTAAATGACACCATGTTCTTTTACATCATGATGCTATCATTTGGCATCATGCTTTCATGTTTCATCATATTATCATGTTGCATCACCCTAACACACAATTGCATTCTTCCCCACCTATTATCGATCAGTAGTCATGTCAAATGATTTCTTTAATTCCCCTCTTGGCTTATAAATAACACTAAAATAACCTAATTTTCATACATTAATTTAAAAATATTCTCATCCTACCTACTTCTAACTCAACCTACCTACCATCAACTCAATCTACATACGTCCAACTCAACACACCTACTTCAAGCTCAAAATTTTCATGCTTTCAATGGATTCCATATCCATGGAAACTCAGAGTCAATTAGGGGGGATCTAGAACTATGTTTTCAAAAATATAGTGTGCCCATATTTCCTTTGGATGTTGGACCAGCCTGAATCCTTTGTTGATTGGATTGATCAATGTTAGATTAGAGGCCTAGTGTAGATGCCTCAATATGATATGACTATTACCAATAAACTACTATGATCTCTAGTTAGATATTTTAATTGTAGTGAGAGTTATTTGTACATTCAATTTAAAAATAAAAAGATATCTTTTTGCACCTCTCCATTGAATATCTATAATTTAATAGGTCTTCCACATTTTAGTACAAGTCTTGTTAGTACCAAGGCGATCTTATCTGACATCGATAAAAATTACTTGGAGTAGATCTATAAAGTGTCTATTGACCCCATTGGTAAGTGTTGAATTTATTAATGAAATTAAGATTTCTTATTTATACTTGAATCATTTATTATAGATAGTTTGGTATCTTAATTCAATTGCATGTTTTACTTTTCTATTTTCATTATACATAGTTAAAATTGAAGGGGGATTCTCATCAAAAAAATCACCAATCCATTTCACAAATCTATTATCAATTTATTTCAAGTGAAAATTATTTTTTAGGAAAGACCATCAGACATTCCCTTCTGGGTGGTTTACTATATTATTCCTTCTCTTTTGGGTGTTGTATGTGACTAGTGCATAGTTATATCCAACAAGATTAGGGTGGAGTTAAATTTAGTTTTCTCTAAGAAAACTTACACCATTTCATCTTCTAACCACATTATAGCCTTGTACTTCAAGGCCTTATATGAAATCCATATTACTATAATTTCCACTATCCTCCATTGAAAAATGAAAGCTAATGATGTCTATTGAGGAACAAAATGTAGGTTTAGTTTCTTAAAGTCTCATTTTTTAAATTTATATATATATTTTAACATTTTAACATTTTTTATCTTGTTGTTTATTATAGGGAGGAGTGCTTGTTTATGACACAAGAAAATAGGTGACAAGTAAAGGTTGGCATGCTATAGAGGGCTCGGGCGATACCTAGTCTATAGAGTCTTTGTTCAATTCATTTTGAATTTTGAAACACCCAAGAAGTCATTTTGTTTTATCTCCATTTCCAGGTTCCTCCAAGTATCCTTTAATGTATTTTTTTTGTTTTATTCAATAGAAAAAAATAACATTCATATTGATTTGTTTTTTTTTTATAGTTGACTCTTGAAACATTGCCATTGAAGATTCTTACACATAACACAATCACTGTTTTCCATTATATCTTTCTTTTTTTTTTGAATTTTGTTAAAATTTGCTAGTTAATTAACTAGATAAATTACTTATTTTACAACTGTAATTGAAACCAGAAATTTCTCTCCCACAAGCACAATGAGATGGCAAGAGCCAACTCCCACAAGGATACTGACACCAAGAGGGGAAGAGATAACTCTGGCAAGGTACAATTAGAGTGGATGAGGTAGTCACCCCAATAAGCAGTAACATTAGTTTTGATCTAAATTTGTTTTAATTTAATGTTTTTACATTTACCAATTTTTAATATATATATTTTCTTGAAGTCTACCCAACATCTATCCAAAGACCTAGAAGTATACCACTATCCCCACCACCCATATAGATTTAGAGAAGAGGAAATAACATCTCTCTCCCTGCATAAAGTCAAATAACTCTAAATTGTTTTAACTTTTTAAAAAAATTTACTGGTGGCCTTTCGAGTGCACAAGGTCTTACATGTTTATAGTAGATTATCTAGATGAAGAGTTTATCGCCATTGAAAGTGGACCCCCAGCTATTAGTGGATTCAATCCACATGAATTTATTCAAGTTATTAATGTGTCTTCACAAGTGCCTCCTATGGATACCTCTTCCCCACCCCACACTAATAATTTAAATGTCTTAGAGGATTCCATTACTAGTTTTTCATTAGACAATCTAGTTTTAAAAAATCTACTTGACAATTTGAGGGATGCTATTATTAATGATTTTAATGATTAAAAATAATGAAACAGAAGGACAAAAACACTTATCAAAGAAATCAATGCCCATTATCACAACCACTCCCAAAAAGTGATTTTTTTTCTCTTGTTCAAAATGAACCCTCAAATATTAATGTTTTACTTTAGCAACCTCAATCTAGATTGATCGTTATGGACAATATTTACAATGATAAGATTTTGGATATTATGACAAATAGCTTGGAAAATTTAAATGGAGAATCCCAAGCATATTTTAATAAATGGGATAATGATATCAACTTGGTTACCATTGCACAAGTAAAAAAAGACAAAGTTGTGGTAAGTTTTCTTTATCTATAACATGTATTTCGATTATTGTAATACATTTGTATGTGCTTGACACTTATATATTATATGTTATTTATAGGAAAAATATGAAAATTTAAAGCAAGAAGCACATCTTTTTTATGTAGATTTGAAAAATGCCTGCAAAAGTATCTCCTCAGTGATTTCATTGAAAGAAAAGTTGGTTTTGTTAAATAAATAGAACAAAACTTTGAAGAAAATAATTAAAGAGCATGGTATGAATCCAATTATTTTATTGACGTAAAAAATGCATGCATATCCTAACATTATTTCGATAGGGGATGCAACGAATGAGGAGAGGATGATTCTTATAAAAATGAATTATGCTATAGAAGATATTCAGAAGGAAGGAGTGATAATGGAGGATTCACAGGTAGGTCAAGACAATGGGGTTTCCATGGGTAGGGATGGCAAGCAAGAAGGTGGTGGAGAGTCTCAACTAGTAAATTGTTGATTTATTTGAGTTTATATTGTTTAAAATGATAGTTTCTATTGTTTTAAATAGTTTATATCATGTTTATTTGAAAAACACTTGTTTTATTAAATGATATTTTATAGTTGTTCCAAATACTCTTGTGTGTGTGTGTGTGTGTGTGTGTGTGTGTGTGTGTGTGTGTGTGTGTGTGTGTGTGTGTGTGTGTATGTATATATATATGTGTGTGTGTGTGTGTGTGTGTATGTATATATATATGTATGTATGTATATATGTATGTATGTATGTATATATATATATGTATGTATGTATGTATGTATGTATGTATGTATGTATGTATGTATGTATATTATGGTCAGTTTTATATATTGTATGGAGAAATAGCAAAATAAATATTATATGAATGGCTATAATGTTCTAGTTATTTAAATATAATATTTGTAGTGTTTGAATGCATGGATATAATATTCTAGTAGTTGTAGAATTGAATGCATTGTTAAACTATTCTAGTAGTTGTAGCATTGAATGCATTGATTATGGTGCAATTTGGATATATGTGAGATCAACTATAGGAAAAATATTTATAGTAGTTGTAGTATTTGAATTTTATAGTAGTTGTGGTAAAAATATCCTAATGTAGAGTAAATATTTTATGGAATTATATTATTCTAGTAGTTGTGTTATTGAATGCGTTGTTACTTCTATATTGTTCTAGTAGTTGTAAATTTGAATGCATTATTAAACTATTCTAGTAGTTGTAGCATTGAATGAATTGATTGTGGTGGAATTTTGAAATATGCAAACCCAACTATAAGAAAATATTTCTAGTAGTTGTAGTATATGAATATTGTAATAGTTGTAGTAATTGTAGGAAGCATAGCCTATTGTAGAGTAAATATTCTATGGAATTATATTGTTCTAGTAGTTGTAGTATTGAATGCATTGTTGGTGTTATATTGTTCTAGTAATTTTAGATTTGAATGCATTGTTACACTATTCTAGTAGATGTAGGATTGAATTGATTGATTGTGGTAGAATTTGGAAATATACGACCCCACATTCCAAATCGAGGAAAAATATTTTCTATATATTTATGTAATGGTACTAATGTAAACATGCAATAAAATAATTATAGATACACTATTATGCATGTATAAAAATAAATCTAAATAATTGGAGTTTTAATGGCAAGAGAACTGATGTTCAATGGTGCACTGTGCATGTATAGAAATATGACTTGTATACTTCAATGAATGCTATAAGGAAATGTTTGGTACAATGTTAATGAGACTTATGATTGTTACTTAGTGAATGAGATCTATTTCAAAGATAAATTACTAGTTTAAATACATAAAATTTTAATAGGAGAAAATAATTAAATCAAAAGTATTGAATAAGATTCATGATTGTAACATCCAGGAAATAGATTACATAAATTAATGTATTTAAACATGAAAGAGTAAGAAATATTTTATAAAAAAATAATTGATATACATATCGAACTAAAATTTAGGCAGTAGAAATAATCATCAATAAACTTGCTCATCGTAAGTGTGATTTGTATCCACCATGCCAGTGTCGTATTCAATATCGGTATTATCATCCTCTATATTGGTAGTTGTATTAATCATACAATGCTTCAATGAATGTTATAAGGAAATAATTTGGACAATGTTAATGAGAATTATGATTTTTACTTAATGAATGACATGAATTTCAAAGATAAAGTACTATTTGAAATACACAAAATTTTAATAAGACAAAAAAAATATTAACTCCAATGTATTGAATAAGATTCATGATTTTAACATCAAAAAAATACATTAAAAAATTTAATGTATTTAAAGATGAAAGAATAAGAAATATTTCAAAAAATAATAGTTCCTATTCTTATCAAACTAAAATTCAGGCAACTGAAACAATCCTTGAGAAACATACTCATCATAAGTGTGATTTGCATCTACCATGCCGGTGTTGTATTTAGTCTCAATATTTTCATCCTTTGTATTCATAGTTGTATTAGTCATACCTCTTATTTACACTAGATAACTCTATGTTTCCACTACTCTATCGTATGGAAACTTGTCCATAGAATAATGTGAAACATATAGACTCAAACAAGTCTCTGGAATTTTATCCAATATTTTTCTATGTTTCAACTTCACAAAGGATAATGCACTAAAAACTCACTCATCTTCCATAGAACCCAGAATCATTATTTGATCAAGTTCATATAATCTAAAATATACATTAATACTTTATTTTAATACACTACTTGTATAAACAAATTTCAATAGAGGAGTAATGGCACAATTTTCTATTGGGTCACTTAAACATTGAATTTGATCCATCATTGTAATCCCAAAATGTGTTGAATGAGATGTTATTAATTACTTATTTAAAATACCATTAATTTTTACTCCATTCACATCTATAGATTTATAAAAATTCATAACATTTGTACCCATGTATTTTTGAAATAATGTGATGATTTGTTATTAACTGTTAACATTGTTCTAAAAAACAAATTCACAACTCCCATGCCCTCCAACAACTCATCCCTTTGAAAATATTCTCTAATCTCAGGGGATAAACATTTTGAGATTTTTCTCAATTTAATTCATGTTTCAGACAAAATAGTAGCATATAGTAAACATGTCACAAGTACATCTTCAAGCTCAACTCCCACATCTTCAAGTCTTCTAGAGCATGTGTGCATTCAAATATCAATGCCATTTACCATGACACAAATATGATCATGTATATTTAATTTAAAATAACTCTCTTTATTCTAAAAATAAGTCAAAATTTTCTAGATTCTAAAAATAGGTCCATGAAAGATTTCATTTGATGTGTATAATATATCTAAACATTGACATACATTTTTTTAAAAATGTATGAAGTCAATAATATAGATAGATCTCTCTTGGACATGTTTCATTAAATAGTTAATTTCCTTTAACATTGTCAAAGTACCACATAATGTGAGTAAAGTTTATAAATATATTAAATGACACAATAAATCTTTTGCTTTGTCAAATTCCCTATGATTTATAAATAAACCCTATCAAATATGGATATTACTCAAAACTTTTGTAGGTACTTTCATACATGGAAATCCATCTAGTTTCCATATCTTCTAGTAGTTTGTTACCATCTGTCATCCCAATTAAAAATTTATGTAAATCCATAAAAAATTTAGGATGCTTGATATATATGTATGCAAGTCATGAATAAGCTCTTCCACTTTTGTGACATTATTGAATGTTCTAATAATTTTATATGAAAGATTCATCTTATGTGACATGTAATGGATTGGAATCATAAAAAGATAAACTATTGTTTATAGGTAAACAAAAAGACCCTTTATATGCCCTTCCATCACTGATGCACTATCATGTGAACACACACCAACTTCATATCTATGGCATTATCATCCATCCTAGCTCTCTCTCTTAAATTAGATAAAACCAATTTATGGAGGTTTATTGAATTACAATTTTCTACCATTTTATGGACAGCTAAAAGATGAGATTGTCTTGAATAATTTTCAAAAGTATACATATGCATGCAAACCCATGTTGTGTTGTGAACTGTAGTGACCTCATCGATGGACAAACACATAAATAATGATCTCTTAACACTTTTTTTCAAATCTTCCTTCTCAATAATGGCTAGACATTTTGTGATTTCCCAAGCACTGTTATTTGACCATTATGACTATGGAATATCTATAAATCCATTATGTTGAAACAAAATTTTGTAATATATAAAATAAAAAATGGGTCTTCCCTTTCTCTAAATGTGGAAAATAGTATAGAACTGTACACATTTTTCCCTATGATTAGACTACATAAGTTTACCAAATTACATTTTGATGGTTCCCCCTTTCTTAATAAGATATTTTTATCGCTTCAAATCATTTTTATATTCATGTGCATATCTTACATGTATGTATTTTTCTCCATTTTGTCATCTATGTGTTCTTGTTATCTATCTAATTGGGTGTTTCATTGATATATATATTTTCTCACAATATTTCTCAATTGTGTCCAATTTAAGTTGTATTCTATGTTTTTTTCCACGTTTCTAACTACAAATTATACATCTACATTTTGCTAGATGCTCATTACTATTTTCTGGTTCTACATGTTCTATATATAGATATTTTGTAACCCAGTCAACTTGAAAAGACCTTCTTATTATCCATGTACTTCTCTTCCTCTATCATCTTTTTTAAGTAGAATTTTTAATAATATTTGGTGTTTAAAAGATTTGCATTTCTCTTATGAAGTTCTTAAAGGAGTGTGTTCTAGTGAAGTGCCTAGATTTGTGTCTTCAAGGGGTGTTATTTCATTAATAAAATAATCAAGTGGTGAGAATTTATTGGGATTACTTTTTTTCTAATGAAATAGTGTCAATTTCCATGTCAATTTATGCATTGAAATGGGTTTACTATTATTCTACAGTGAAAAAATTAACTAATTTTTTTTTAAAAAGATTCATAATACATGTATTAAAAGTGCCTATTATTTGTGCAGTCTTATTTCCTATATTTTTAAAATAAGACATGATAATGGATTTTTCTAGTATTTACTGTGGTACTTTACCATTGCTTTTACCTCCTAATGTTAGAGCATTATTATCGAATGTTTTATTGATATCAGCTTCTCATCCACTACCAAGAATTAAGTTGTAATCCTATAACACAATGCTATCATGTGGCAAATTATTGCTATATAGCATAATGTTATGAGGCTTCAATCCATAACCACATGACACACCATTTCTAGATGCCACATTGCCATCATGTAACACATGGTTGTCTAGTGACTAATGGCCATCACACAACACATCATTATCAGGTGGTAGGCTATTACCATATGGTATGCTACCATCACATAGTAGGTTATCATCATATGGCACATTACCACCATTCATTAGGTTATCATTGCATGTCACATTATGACTATGTGGCTAGTTATCACCATGTGATACAGTGTCATTGAGCATCCAATTTGCATCATATGACATAATGCTATTGGATTTTAGGGTGTTGAAAGTAGTCAATTGGTTGAGTGCAACCTCAAGTCTCACGATCTTTACAATTTGGTAAATAAAGATAATTTTATGGTAAGTTCATGACCTTTAATAACATATGTACTATATATAGATAGTGAATTTCATGGATAACAAAATAATTATTGTAAATCATTGATGTGTTAACCCCTAAGAAAATGACATCCTAGAATTTTAGGTGAGAGGATCATATGTTGCACCCTAAAAAATCACCAAATTTAAATTCCCCAAAATGGAATATTCATGAATTAACGAATATTCACAACTAACATTTACCTTGGAGAATAGGCTTGTTTACTAGGTACTTAAGCACCTCATGATCAATGAAGAAAATGAAGGGGGTAACCAATAAGTATTACCTAAACTTCTGCAAGGTGTAGACCATAATAAATGCCTCGTGCTTAGTTATGGTGTAGTTCTACTCTGCCTTTGTCAAATTTTTACTCACAAAAGAAATGGGATTGTCCATTTTGCCTTAATTTGGTTGCATCATAATGAAATTAATTGCATAGCTATATGCATCGATGTGGACATAGAAGGGAGTCATCGAGTCAATAAATTACAATATTAGCATGCTTATTATTTTAAGATTTAGGGTCTTAAATGCATCTTCCTATGATGTACCCCAATGGAATGGGCCATCCTTTTGCAAGAGTTCTTATAGCAGTGCTGAAATCTTGGCATCACTCTTTATGAAATTTTTATAATAACTACAATGGCTAAGAAAGGCACAAACATCCTTTTTCATTGATGGGGTATGGAGATGAAGAATGATTGCAATCTTTGCTAGATCAATAAGTAGACCATCTTTGTAGATGGTGTGCTTGAGAAAAGTGCCAAATGGTATTTTGAACACACCTTTTTTGAGGTTTAAAAATATCTAAAACTATCTGCACCTCTCAAACATCAAGCATAAGTTATCATAGTGATCCTCTACTAATCCATATGTAGTCTAATTGTCTAAGTAAACTTGGAGGAACTTGTGAATGAAGTCCTAGAAAGTGGTGATCACCAATTAAGAGAACATGGATGGCACATTGTTTAGTCCAAAGGGAATCACATTATGTGTGAGGCAACCCCATTATATCACAAAGCTAGTCTTGATCTTGTCCTCCTCCTTAATAGGACTTGATGGTATCCTAATAACCCATCATTTAAAGTGTGCATTTCACAACTTGTAATTCTGTCCAAAAATTTATTAGTGAATGGAGTTAGAAAGGGGTTAGTTATGTAGGAAACATTCAACGATATATAGTTGATATAAATTTAGATGCACCCATGCTTATTAATTTTGATGACCATGGAACTAATCCATTCATATAATTTTATAGGGTGGATGATTCTTGTGATTAACATACCATATATATCTATTTTAACCTTGGCACAAAGATTGGGATTCATCTTATAAGGTTGCTTCTTCATAGGTATTGTTCCATCTACTATCTTGATACTCATCTTTCCAAGGGATGGGTGTGTGTCTTTTAAGTATTTATAGATTTTGAGTGAATAAGTCTTAGAATTCCTTCAAGAGGTCCAAAATACACACCAACTTTGTGTCAGAATAATAGGCACCCAGAGTAACAATATTTGATTCCCCTTTTGAGTTGATATCTACCTTGGTAGTTTTTAGTGGCATGTGATAAGGTTCATTCCTCTCTTGATGTGAATCCTCAACTTGTTTTTTTCCCTCAATCATTTCTATCTAAAGAGGGGTAGGGTCTTCTTTTTTTATGGCACTATCCTCAACTTGGCACACAAACTTTATTTTGCCTATCATATTCTTCAATTTTTGGACCTTCCATGTCTCATCATCCTCATCACTAGAGTCACTATTAAGGGTTTATTTTTTAGATAAAATCAACAGTGCCAATTCCATTTCACCAAAAATGTCTGTTAGGTGCTCCACCAATATTAAAGTGTCCTCAAACACTGACCTTAAAATCACCTAAAGTGGCTTAAAAAATTCAAGGTTTTATGAATAAAAGGAGAAGGTATCAATAAATTTCTCCTTAAGGGCATCTTAATTATCTATCTTATAAAAAATATCATCGATAGTGTACTATGATCACACGCATGCCTTAAAGGTCTTATAAAAGGCAAGCACTAATAGATTCCTTGAGTTGTTCTCACCACAAACAATCCACATTTACTCATAAAGGCACACATGTATTATAGGGTTACAATCAACAAACTAGGCTGAGATCTCTAGCTCCTTATTAGTCTTCCTAAATATAGTGTAAATTGTTTCCTTCACATCTTTCTATGTAGGGAAGCTAGGCCTTTGCACTACCCACCAATGACTGGTAGTGCTCTTCAATGTATACACTAGTACACCCATTCTATCAACCGATTTTGGGATGCCTGACTTGATCTCTTGGACATAATATTACATTGGATTACTCTCCTCATATCTTGGGAGTGCTATAATTTTACCCTTACTTAGGTGAAATAATCTCTTTCCCTTCTTCTTGGCATAAGGGACCCATCTTTTTGAAGTGCGATCAATTTCGACCCAGCCTCTCTTTACTAGTTTTTGTGCTTTTGCATGTACCAAGTGGCACCTCTAACCCATGGAGTCATATGCTTCTTTGACCCAATGATCATAATAAACATCAATGATGTCTCAGGTGGATTACCCATATTCCCAAGAGAGGACTCCTTGATCATCAAGGTTTAAAGTATTTATGCCTTGTGTCATGATGTTACATATGTGGTTGATCTCATCCTCAAGGTCCAAACTCTTGACATTAGGAATCCTTGGTCTTGTGAGAGGTATATAACTAGCCTCTCCTTTCCATTATCAAATATCATATAGTGCCTATTGAAGCACATATATGCATTATTTTCATAACACCATGACCTTCCTAAAAGCACTAGGTAGTTATTTTTTATGCCAGCTCAAATACTTCAAAGTCATAATGGAATTTATCACCCATGAAATATATAACTACACTCTTTAGAATTCTAATCGGCTATGCCCTGGTACTATTGGCCATGAAAAGTACCCAATCATCCCTTAGGTTTTATTATTAGATTCAGTTTGCTTAAGTGATTATGACTTACCTAAAAGATATTTTTGTTCAAATTTCTTTCTCTTGGATTTCACTATAGGCTCTAAGGTCTACTTTTTTTAATTTTCACCCTGGGGTTGGTGTTGTTTTCAAGTTGGTTGAGATGGTTGCACACTAATTTGTTTTGTAGGTGTATCAAAAGAGACTATCCTTTCTTACACTATTTCTAATGTATTATTAGTTGATTATGTGCATATTCACCTTAAAAAGGGTTTTGTAGGGATATCTTCTTCAAATAAATCCACTAAATATACATAATATTATCTCACAACTAGTTCTATTGAAAATATTTTGACCTCCAACTTTTACTGAACTACATCTTGTCTTACAATGTCAATAAGGATAAAAGGAGGTGACTGTGTAATATCAACCCAAAGGTCTTGTCTTATGTGATTTTACACTCGATAAGTGTGCACTAATTTCTGAAATAAAAAATCCTTCTCCTCTTTTACATCATACACCTCAATTTTGATGTCTTCCAAAATTGATTAGAGCACTTCCCATTCTTCTATGTTCATCTCAGGTAGGGCTCAATCAACTATATTCATGTAACCATGAGATGCTCAAGACATGACTTCATTTTCCATGTTATTTTCTTTGGAAGAGGTGGTGAGGCTCTATGCATAGGTTCCTTCCTCTTTCTTTTCTCTTATTGTGCTAAAGCTTGTAGTTGTGTTGGCTATGTTGGTTGGGTTTGTGGATGTGTGGTTTGTTGTAATGTTACTTATTTTACTTTTTGTTGTTGTGCCTATAGAGGGATGACTTGTAATAGAGGTAAAATCCTTGAAGTTAAGGATTTTTTAAAGTAAACTTTATCCTTCACTTCAACCATCAAAATGAAAAATGGAATTGGAGTGATAGTTGGGTTAGCCAACTCATGAACCTTAATCTGTATTCAGTTGTGTAGTTTGATAACTAAAGCATGTTGACCCAAGTACTACATTACATCCTAAAGAATCTTGGGGTGTGATCAGATAAAGGCTAGGGGTTCCAACCACCATGTATTTAAATACCAAAATTACTCATAAAATTTTCTTTTTTTGTGTATATAATGATTGCAAAGGCATTACAAGGCCAAAATTCAATAGTTACATTTGTTGGCCTTAGTGGAGACTTCCACTATGTGAACCACAATAATAGAAGTAGAAACTAGTATTGAAATTTTTGTGTGGTTTTTGCAAGTAAATTTTTTATATTTTTGGTAAGCTTAGTTACCAAAAAATTAGGCCAATTGAAATCCTTCAAAAGCTTCATCATTCAGCAGGCAATGTCAATGATGCCTCTCCTCTATTATTTTGATTTCTTTGTGGTTTTCTATAATATTTTGGTAATACATTCCATCATGATACATATTTAAGTATCCTTAATTGAATAAATAGGAGTTCCTTTCCCTACTTTAGTGGTGTATTTTCCTTTGATATCTAAGTGGATTGGTGGCACTTTTGACTTATATGGCATGAGCGATTTATCACGATTGGGAAGACTATTTGTTCATGACATGGTGTGTGTATTAATATAGATTGTAATATATTTAGCTAAATGGATAGTTCCCTGATTGTATCAACTTAGCAACATCATCATAACTTCATCTAATAATGTAGGTAGCTTAAATAACTATTCGATATTAGATCCTCATTATGGATGCTGTAGTGTTAGGGTTCTTGGTTGTGATTCTGCTTGAGCCTCTTGAACAAATAAAGTATATTCTATCACATATATGAAATTGAAAGGTTTTATATCATTGTATTTAGTCTATCAAATCCCTATCTTGATTCCCATTTCCTCTTTTTGGGCATTAGATAGTGGAATTAATAGATGATATATATCCCTAACTTGATGAATAATTTGATCTGAATGATTGTTCTGAGAAATTATGCCTTGGATGGAAATATATTCATGAATATATAGTCAAGAAGTCAATCACATATGTCTTTTACTATATTAAAGTTGTAATTTTTGATCTCTATCCATATCCTTTTCTTTAATATCTATTTGGTGCCTAATTTGATGTCACTACCTCCTTTGAAAGCATTTACTGCATGCAAATTAATTTTCCCTTTCCAATTAATATTAAATGCTATAAATTACCTTGATAGGGATGTTTTATGCCTAGGATATTTATTTTACTTCTAGTTAGTTTTTATGGGTGAGTAGCTATCCTTTTAGTTTATCAATTTGTTTTATGCATCCACTTGTCATTTTATTACCAATTCTACTTTAAAATTGATGTAATATTTTGAGATATCATGTCTATAATGATCTAACTTGACTATTGGAATTCCATTCCCTATACCTATCTTATCAATGCCTTCCTAGAATTAATTAAAATTCTTGGTGTAATTGTTCCCATCTATCTTTGATGAGTTATCTCATTAAGGTGGTTGCATCCTAAGATGAAAACTAGTTTTTGGTGATTATGATGTGTTGTGAAGAAATGATCTGAATATACAAACATTATAACCTAAGAAAATAATACATAAAGAAACAACATTTAAATGAAATCCTAACTACATGGTACTACTCAGCACTAACTCATTTTTAGTAGAATGATAAAGATTAAAGACAATATGGATTAATACTACAACCATTTATTTACCCTATTAATATGGTTCCTTACAAATATTTAAGCACTATGATACCCTATGGTAATACTTCATTAATGATGTAGTTTTCCTTCCATATTATCCGTATCTTTTTAGGGAATACTTTAAATATACTCTCATAAAGCAATACTATTTGGTTTGGGTAAAATTTCTTAGATTATAGATTACAATCGCGCCATGCTTTTTGAATTTGTTTATTGATTTATTACATCCACTGTTCTCCTAATTTGTTTTCTTCCATCATATTTATATCAATCAGCCCTACCCTTAATGACTCATGATCTCCTAATCTCATGATTGGCACAATTCAAAGACTAGGTAGAATATGTTAAATAAGCATTAATGCATTAAGTCTATATATTAATTGGAAGGAAGTGAACCTGGTATCTATCTTATAATGTGTGTGATAGGCCCATAGAATTAAAAAAATTCAATCTCCCAATCATCTCTTTTAACACTAATTTTTTTTTATTAACATCTTTCCCAAAACTTTATTAGATGGTTCTACCTGTCCATTATCTTATCGATGATAAGTTGTGCTTTTGTGGTATGATATCATGAAATCTTCAATAACAGTCTTAATAGTATTATCGAGAAATTGTGTACCTCTATCACTTAATAACTTAACTAGACATTAAAACCTTACAATAATGTTTTCTTATAAAAACTTGGTAGCATCCTTCATGATACAACTTGGAGTGGCAGTAGATTCCACCCATTTCATGAAATAGTCGATCGTAATGATACTGTATATGGCATGACTATGCTTATTTGGGAGAGCTATGTGTCTGAAAAAATCAATTCCCCATTTATAAAAAGGTTATTCTAAAAGCATAGGTACCAAACTCATTTCATCTAACTAGTTAGAATTGCCCATTATTTGATAGATGTTGCAATGTTTAACAACTTTATCCGTAACCTAAATTAACATAAACCACCATAGACCACTCTAAATTATTTTCATAGTAGTGCCTTCTCTTGAGAAGTGACCTCTTATGATACTTATTCTTGCTTATAATCCCTTTATAAACCAATCAACCTTATCTTTATCTTCTAGAATAAAATCAATTTTATTCATCACATCAAATAACCTATTATCATATTCTCCAACCATTTTCCTAGTTTTTGATGAATTTCCTTTAGATCCTAAATCACTTGGCTAGAACCATTTTTTACTTTAAACTATGATACCAGTAAATATTTAACTTGTATGATATCCATGGAATTGACATTTCTCTTTAAAATGAACTCCATAACACATCCTCCCAAGTCCCCTACTAGTTCACATTTCTTCACATCAACTGATGTTTCCCCTTTTATGACCCATTTTATCTCATAGGTTACCAATTATTGCTCAAGATCTGAAGATCCATCATATGGGATTAAAGGTACAAACATACTTGCATGAAGTGCCATAGCTAGTAGGATGATAGTTAGTAATATAAATGTCTAAATACTAGTAACTGTGACTAGTAGTGTCTGCCCACTAATCATTGCATTACAAAGTAACTACATAGTAGTTACTTTGACTATAGGCTACTTCAAACTAGTATTTTCAAGATTAACCATAAATATTGCTTACTATAACTTATATATTTATAATTCCCACTTGGTTTATATATTGAGCCTTCCAAACTTGTCGGCAAAGGGATCAAACCAACATGAATTATCTTCCCTCTCTATAATTTTTATACCTTCTATAAATAAAGTTAGTTTAGGGGATGCATACCCTTAAAATTAATGACATTTATTTCTAAATTATTCTTGCTTTGAACTTGAACCTAAAATATTACTACCTTGAAATTTAATATTTTCCCAGGAACATTCCTTCTTGGTTCTAATGAAAAACCCCTCACTTATTTGCAATCTACCTCTACTTCCTAACTAATCTACCTCAACATCACTACTTCCAACATCCTATTTATCACTGGGCCCTTTCCTATATTCTACACACCCTTCTCTTTCTATAATTTTTGGACCTTGTATCAGCAACCTTTATTCTCTAGGATCTTTTCCATGTATGTCTCCAAATCTAACAACTTCTTTAGTCCTAGTCTTACTCAAAATTACTTTAGGGTCATTTGCCTTATTCCACCTTATTTATTTTCATAGTTCTCTTTCAAGTCCTAAAACTTTTTTTTTGCTCATAGTTTTTTAACCTTACATCTTATAGAATCAATTTCAAGTTCCTCTTACTCATCTTTTCATCATCCACTTTCTCTTTCACGTACCCCCATGGTGATCAAAGATACTAGTCCATGTTGGATGTAGTAGGCACCATGGCTTTTTCCACAACCAACATATTGATTAGCAAAGGTAGTTGCTGTAAAAATTTCCATCTAATTCCTTAGACAAATTGGTCTTACGTAGTCTCAGAAGCTATGTATCTTTATACTATAAACTTTGTGATACATCCATTGATCATGATCTTTGTCTAGTAGTCTATTATTTAGGACCAATGAATATCTAGGTTACACAATATTTCTAGTTCGTCCTTAGTCCAAACTATAAATAATGTTTTTCTCGTATAAAAGTAATAGTATTCTAATCTATCCAATCATGCATCAAATAGTCCAAGAAATTTGCACCAAAAAAATCATAAATTTTGCCATATAGGTGTTCTTGGATACTCTCCTCTACATGTTTTCTTACTCTTTATGCCTCTTCCTTTGAAAATTTCTTGATTCTATCATCTAGCCATCTTTATAAATCTCTCAATCCTAGAAGCCATCTCAACATAGTTCATCCAATTAGGTTCCATGATCACCACACCATTTTTAGTAGAGGTTCTTGGAATTACACCAGAACATGATAATCATAGGTATAACATGTGCAGTGGAGAGTATAAAAAGGCATGAAAGAGATGGTAACAATATAGACCATCTACATCATCTCAGAATGGACAGAAGAACAAGATGAAGAAAATATAAATATAAATGAAACCATAACTAGTATCACATTAGATAACATAATAAATAAAAATCGAGTACTCACTACGTATAAACCATACATTAAAGAAGATAAGGAAAACTATAATAGGACAATTCTATTCATCTCTATCAACATAGAGAACTAGATTCTATTACATCAAACTATTATTTATAGCATTGTTTAATACTATTATTTCTTCACATTACAACCTTTTGAGATATAAAAGGAAAGACTCTTCGCATTCTCTAAATCCTTGATTAGGCTTATAAGGCCAAATATGTACAAAGGTTATACAAAAGACAAAATCATACACTTTACACATGTGTTTATCTTATGTACTTCATAGTTTTAGCAATCTTCATTCTTCTTCCAATATCCATGATAGACATCTTGACATTCTATGATGAATATTTGATAGATTTTATGAATACAAGGTTCATCTAAATCCTAATGAATGTCTTTAGCAATACCTTGGGAAAATCGGTAGGATTCATTATATCCTAGATAGGGATTTAATTATATCCCACTAAGATCAAGGCCATCATCAAAATGCCTCCACCTTCCAATCTAAAAAAACTCTACAACATACAGGGTAAAATCAAATCTATTCATAGGTTCATATCACAGGTAGCAGACATGTGCCATACTTTTACAAACCTCTTGAAGAAAGGTGTCAAATTTTTGTGGGATATTAAATATTAGCAAGAATTTTTAAAACTAAATAGATACTTGTCAACCCACTAATATTAAGACCACCAATACATGGCTAGCCATTGATTATTTATATATTAGTAATAGAACATGAACTAGGGGCACTCTTGTCTCAACATGATGAACATGGTAAAGAGCATGTGGTCTACTATCTAAGTATGAATCTAGTTTCATATGAAAATAAGTATTCACCTATTGATAAATCTTGTTTATAAATGGTGTTTGCTTCCCAAAAGTTGTAACATTACTTGTTAAATAATAATACTATTGTCATCGTTAAGGTGGACCCTCTCAAATATGTATTATCAAAAGTAATTCTTATAGTTCGTATGTCTACACGAGTTATGTTATTGATTGAATTTGATGTTGAGTACCATAATTATAAATATATTAAAGGGTAAGTCATTATAGATTAACTTGTTGAAGATCCTATTATAGATACTCAACCACTCACATTTACTTTTCCAAATGACTCTACCATGATGATAGAGGAAGTGGCTCATTTACCTGAGCACTAGAAATTATAGAGCACTAAAAATTAAATTTTGATGGATCATTCACATACCATAGATCTGGAGCTAGCATTTTAATGGTTACACCATAAGTGGACCTCATCCCTAAGGCATTTCATATCAGTGTCAATTGTACCAACAACATAGATGAATATGAAGTCCTTATAATAGGACTTTGTCTTGAGATACAATGGGATATCTAACAGTTAATGATTTATGGGGATTATAATTTAATCAATAAATATTTAAATAACTAGAATCAAACTAGGGATGAAAATCTTATACACCACAAGCATATTGTGAATAGTCTCAAGTCACATTCTAGGTCACTACAATTTGAGTAATTACCGTGGGTCAATAACAGATTAATCGATGAAATGAAAAAAATTAGGTCCATGGTACAAGTCACCAGTGATATTAAAGAGTATAAGTTTCTAATTAAGAACCTTCTACATTCTGCTCATATAATACCAAATTTAGACAGGCTTTGTACTATTATTTGTCCCAATATCCCAACTGAACCTCCTTGGTACCAAGACATTTATAACTATTTTCATGACCATGTTCTTCCTTGTGACCTTTCCAAAAATTATCAAAAAATATGATTTCATCACCTACCTTGTTATATCCTCCTTATAAATACATTTTATCGTAGGGGCTATAATGGAATGCTTATTTATTTTTTATCTTTAGGGGAATCCACATTAGTGTTTAAAAAGGTCCACAAAGGAATGTGTGGGGCCCATACTAGTGGCATAGTCTTTCCCCAAAAATGCCTTTGAACAAGATACTACTAGATCAAGATGGAGATAGATGGTTTAAAATACATCAAGAAGTCTATTTCCTACCAATAATATGGTAATTTGATACATTTACCTTCATTTCCACTACAGTTGATTACTACACTGTGGACATTTTCTATATGGGGTCTTGATCTCATCAAGCAAGTAAACCCAACATCCTATGATGGTCATCAACATGTTCTTATTACCACAAATTATTTTACTAAATAGATTGAGGCCATTCTTAACATTTACATAATTAGTAAGTAAATGGCCAAGATTATCCATTACCATATCATTTGTTGATATGTTATTCTTGCCTAAATTATATTTAATAATGGTGGTTTATTTATGAACAAAGATGTTAAATCCCTCTATACCCTATTCAAAATCAAACATAATAAATCCATACCATATAACCCATAAGGTAATGGTCAAGATGAGGCATTCAAAAAAACTATTGTCATAATCCTTAAGAACATTGTTAATGATGTTGGTCGTAATTAACACTTAAAAATAATTTTGACCATTTGGGCCTTATGTACTAGTCACTTTACCCCTATAAGAGCCACTCCATATTCCATGGTGTTTGGCATAGATTATATTGTCCCAATTGATATTGAGATACCCTCATTGCATGTATCTTTGTAGCACAATATTAGTGATGAATACTGTAGAATTTTTAGGTTGCAAGAGATATAACTTATTTATGGAAAAAATGTAGCTACCTTAGACAATTTAAGAGCATATTATAATAGGTTGCATCACATCTAATAAAAATGCATTCTACATCAAGAGTTTAAAATTGGTAACTTGGTATTAAAAGATAAATAAAATAACACCAATGTTGAATGTAAGAAGAAGGGTAAGCTTCAGCCCAATTGCTTGGGACCATACATGGTTACAAAAAACTATGGTTCAAGGGCATATCAATTGGATACATTAGAAGGTGAATAAAACCCATAACTAATAAAAGTTTTATATATCAAGCATTCTACACTTGACAACATTTTGAACCATTATATATAAGAGGCCTCACTTGGGGGAATCTTGTGCCAAAAATTGCTTATTTTCCATAATAGTTGTAACCCTGGACCATTATAATTTGTACTATTGTAACTTAGACCATTGTACATAGACCATTTTGACCTTGACCATTGTAACCTATACCATTATAACCTAAAATTTTGTAACTTGGACCATTATAACTTGAATAGCTATACCCTGGACCATTATAATTTAGACCATTATACCCAAGACCATTGTAACCTAGAATATTGTACCCTAGACCATTCTATCCTAGACCATTATAATTTGGAATGTTCCTATTCCACTATACCTAGATTCATGATACTTTCACTTGGATTGTTACAAATTCTATACCCCTCACCATTATGACCTTGATTATGATTCACTAGCATTCTGTACACATTCAGGGACTATTCTACAAGGTTGTTTCACTTGATTAGTAGCCACAACTTCTTTTACTGACAAATGTACTAGTGTATGTCAAAACATGTTTTTTCATCTATCTTGATGGATCCTATGTAATTATTTTACACTCTATCTTGTTATATTCTCATTTTTTTTGTTTCTTGGTATTTACCACTACCTTAGTATGGTCATCGATTCAACCTCATTGTAGTCAAGTTAGCTTTCATTAGAACTCTTACATGTGGAACTGCATCTCCATGGGTAACTACTTCCTTATAACTTTTTTCATATTATGTTTATGATTCTTATCCCAAAAAAACAAAAACATTATAAAATGATAAAAAAAAGACCAAAAATATTTCTAGCTCTTGAAAATAGGCTTGAAATATCCACAAGAGTTATAAAGTCACATCGTCAATCTATTCATTATGAGCCATTTATATTTAAAATGATCTCATTATTTTCCAAGAAACCCATGTCACACTCTCACCATTTTTCAAGTTTAAATCTTTCTTATCTTTTCATTTTCGATTGAGTTGAGATTCTTAGAACCCCTTAAACATTGGTAAAAGATCTAGAAAATCACAAAAATCACAAAATCATGAAAATTGGCTTAGAATTTACATGGAAGGTATAAAGCCATCAATTTTTTTTGGAATGGGCCATTTTGTTTATTCAATTTATTTCTAGACCACCTTGGTCTTTTTTCTCCTATTTCTAAGAGAACTCTATCTGCCTAAGGTTTGCATAGACTATGTAGGTATCACTTGAATACATGGGGTATCTTGAGTTAGCTTGGCCCCACCTATATTTATTTTTTAACCACTTCTTTGACTTTAGAATCATATGACTCCTTCACTATTTTTTAAACGACCACTTGTCCTTTAGTTTCCTTATCCTTACATGGCTTGATCCTAAACTTTCACCATTTTATGAGTTACCATTGTGTGTATTGTCATTTGAAATAGATGCATTATTACACACTTGGATTTTCCTACGCTCTAGTTATTTTATGAGTGACTCTCATTGAAATACACTTGTTATTTTATGAGATCATTCCCATATTCCTCTATAAGACAATCATGTTTCCTATTCATCAATTTTCCTCTATCCTATATTTTAAGAGAACTACATTTGACTTGAAGTTCATATTGGACCTCATGTCTATGGAACTATGTAGGCAACTCCCACATGCCTAGTGCATTTGGAGTCATCTCGGTTACCCCTTCATTTTCTTCTATTCTCCCCATTTTGCTTATTTTGTGTCTTTATTTCCCTAAAATATGGAGCTACCCATTATCCTTGTGTTTTTTTACCAATGTCATTATCACCTAGTTTAGGGGTCACCCTACCTCCAAGAGTAACACCTCTATTACACATGCATGAAGAATTTGTTGTCTATTTATACTAACATTGTGATTAACCATTGTTTTCTATATTAATGTTTGTTTATCTTTATATACATGCATGTTGATTGATTTTTTGATTTCTCTTACTATATTTTTTTGTGTGTTTTTATTATTAGGTTGTTAGATTATTTTGACTGTTGTGTTTAAAAATATTTGGCAAACCTTTTGACTCTGGTATTAACTTGGGCTTAAATTTTTTATGTTTATATTTTAGTTATTTTATAGCTTATTTATGTTTTAGTAAATTATTGTTCCTTCTTAAGTCTTGATGATTAATAACTTGATTTTAAGTTTGTTACATTTTGTATTTAAAACCTATTTTTATTTTTCTTTACTTTAATTTTTTTTAAATGTAAATGTTTGCAACTTTAGTTTTGGTATTTTTATCATTATCTTTAGTTGTAAATATTTAATTTTGAACTAATCTATTTGCAATTGAAATATAATGTTACTATAGGTTATCAATACTTATGATGCATAATTTCATTTACTAAAGTAAACATCAAGTGCTCCAAATCCATAACTAAATGTGGTATTAAACAACATCTCTGACTATACTATTCCCCATATTTGGGGCACACCTATAATATCATAAGTACAATAAAGGCAAAACATTAGAAATTGTAAACACTTCATTTTCACCACTTCCATGTCTAAATGAAAATCGAAGTGGACTTTATTATTCAAATTAAAATTTGTCTGAAAATCATTAAAATCAACCCAATTCCCCAAAAATTTTGATGTATGCATTCTATGACACATTAGTACATACCTAATTAAGGTAATGCACTATATTTGATTTTTCAGTTTGATAAAAGGTACCCAAACTTGGTACCTTCTTTGAAAATGACCCTTCAATCAAATAACCAAATTATTCTATTATCACATATTATCCCATAAAATTCACATCACATTACATTAATTAATTAAGATCAATTAATTAGAAAATCTTCTTCTTAAAATGAGGTTACAAAGAATACACATATTACAGATATAGAAAAATCAATATTCTTACTTTTCCTCATTATCTAAACAAATTTCCAATTTAATATTCAAATCACATGGCAAGGCCTACGTCTTCTTACAATATTACATCTTACAAAGCTTACATCTTACAAATCTCACACCTTACAAAGCTTACATATTACAAAGCTTACATCTTCTTAAAAAATCCTACCCTCTTCTTACACATCCCATATTCCTCATCATGAAGGATGTAGGAGACATTTTGGACCCTTGATACTCATATTAAGATGTATGGTTCACGTCCATTTCAAAATTTTGTAAATTGGAAGCTCTTCCTCCAATTTAGACATGTTTCTTAATCCTAGTCTTACTATTCTAAAATTTCTCTATATTTAATACTTGCAAGGTTATTATGCCAAAATAACCTTAGAATCTTCAAAATTATTAGATATTGTTGTAATATGATCTTGTTTTATCAATTACTAATCTAGAACATTTAAGTTGAACAAGTAGATACGTCACTCAATCAAAGAGATCAACATTACCAAAGACCCTTTGTTCAACATTATGAGCACCATCCTACTTCAATCAATTTGAAAGAAGGTAAATCATAAGGTAATACCTATTTTTTTCCTTTTTATTTTATTTATTTCAATTTATATTTTCTCACCCCCAGTAGAGGGATACTAGATGTTTTGATCCTCTAAAAAAATACTATAAACATTATCAGTTCGTGAAGATCAGCTTAAACTCTCTATGAGAGTTACAAAACCATAGTCTCTTCTAGGTGGGAACCCATTATTCTAAAACTGATTATTTCCTTTCATCATTACCATTCTTATTATTATTTTTACTATTCCCATTTCTAACATAATTAAATCATCTTGATGTCCACATGGACTATGTAGGTAGTACTTGGTGCATATAAACATTTTTACTACTTAAGCATTATGCCTTCATCTAGTTTCTCTCCTAATTTTATATTAATTCTCTATTAACTCTATAATTAAATCAAGCCATCCTCCTTGTTCATTTCTTACTAAAATGGTATCAATAACATTCTTCCTTAGACATGTTCCACTTGTATGTCTAGTTTCCCCATAGTTATTTCACACTACTATAGGTTATGCTAGCTGATCTATGTTCCTCCCTACATCGATGTCTATTAGTGGGCATATTCTACTCAAATATTCCACATGCATCACCCTAATAAATAACTCCTACTCCACTGTTAGTCTTGCACCATGTTCAACTGACACAGCCATTACTTCCATCTGCTCATTGTATTGAGCCTACATGAGTCACGCATGTCATCACACATAGTTTTTAATTTTATGTTGGTTGTTGGTTGTTCTCTCTTACTCTACATCGTGTGCATCAAAACTTCTTCCTTATTCATTACAACTGAGGTTAAGGTTGAGGTTGAGGCTAAGGTTGAATCTCTATTGGTTATTATTGTCATAGTAGTTATTGTATAAGGTCCATAACTTGGTGTGACATATGAAATATCCACACATTCACCTCATAGATCATGTTAAGAGGTGGTGGCCATAAATCATTTGCACCAAAGTTCCCATTATATGAAATTTTCAACCTTTTCACTTCTCTATTTCATTGAGACCCTAAAAATAAATGAAGTCATGTTAGAATTTTGTTCTCAAGAAGATGAATTAATTATCCCTCATGATCACTATTATTAGATGACATATTATCCACTTTGATAACTTAATGTATCCCATGATGTCATTGATTCCATATAGTAATCATGTCACTTGAAACAGTCACATCTACCCACCTTTTGATGTGGATATGAAGCCCCCAGTCAAATGGTCATCTTGACAAGGTAATTATTTCTAGTCATGATCTCCTTTGTTTAACATGTCATGGCATATTGTACATGTCCATGTCATATGATCTACATCTAATGTTTATTTATTTCAACTCTAACCCACATTCTCTAGCTGTATATGTAATATCCTTGGTCATGGATCTTCATGTTTTCAAGGTCCTACTTATTTAAACCCATAGATCACTAGTACCAAGGTATTAGGATAAGGATGCATACATAGCCACCTTTTACCAAGATTGGGTCTATAGTTATTGAATTATGCATAGTTCATCCCCTATTTCTCACCATGTTGATTATTTTTTACTAAATAGGATCTATGAAACCTTCAAATAAAACCTTTAAAAGTCTCCACTTATATACAACCCATAAAACTTATCTCATAGTAATGATGTCCTTATTCAAAAAGGCTCTACAAATCTTGATAGATACCCATCTTATAAAACTTGGTGCATAGTGATATATGGTATCCCTTTGCTTATGTCTTCATATAATTTAATAATTCATAGCCTCCTCATGAAGGAACCTCTCCTTTGGGTAAGCTCCATAACATTTGTGGTGCTTTAAACTTGTTTTAGCCTCCTATCTATCCTAGTTTATCCTTTGATAGTCCCTAATCCTACCAAATATGAGATTATTACACTAGCTTATTACTATTACTTTCTCATTTTTTTCCTTGCTTAGGGGCACTTTTAGGTTCATAGATTTTTATTATGCTCTCACCATTTTACAATCAACCTAAGTCACACTCTTACAATTTTTCAAGTTAAAACATTATACATCTTGTTATCATCCATTAAGTTGAGATGCCAAAAATCCAAAAATAATAAAATATTCTAAAAATCCTAAAAATTACAATAGGATTACAATATACATAACATATATAAAGCTAAAAAATTCAAAAAAATTGTTTTGTTCTAAATCTAGTCATTATCCTTTATTTTTATTAAGCCACTCTTTTTAGCAACCACTGGGATTTGCCCTTCCCATAAATTCCCTAGTGGGGCAGACTTATTAATGGTTCCATTTATTTTAGCCATTTTGTGATGTGTCCTTCCATTTCATGTATCCTTTCTTTGGGGATCCTTCCATTTATCATTTTCATTGAGCCTTTACATGTGGATTTGGACTTGGTTACACAATAATATGGCTTCTGTTGATTTTATTTTCAAATTTTTTTGTGTGTGTTTTCTTATTTGTTTCATTTTCCTATCTCTACCTTAAGTCAGTCCATTATGTTAGCAGGATCATCATCATGGTGATTTCTTTTATACATTATTGCTTTATTCCATCCATTGGCATTCATCAACATTATCATCATGGTTTTTATCATTTGTGCATCGCTATGAATTGTCTATTAGATTAGGAGTCACTCATTATACACATTATGGCTAGGACATCATGGTTTTTTATATCATGGTGCATACCATCAGGTGTTATACCAAAAATTATGAACAATAGGTCTCATATGAGAGTATCATGATAATATATCTACTTTTTTACTAAACTTAAATGTAATTCATTGATCATTCTATGCTACACCTAATACATATTAATAAATGAGCACATATCACAAGTCACCATCCTTTATTCAACTTTTCTTCAGCACAACTTACATCACTATTCATTATTTGTCTTCTCATTCAAATATATATGTCATCATTTTGGGCCTTCCTTGTGAACTTAGTTTCTTTTGTGACTTATTCTATCATGAAAATTCATTATAACCATTTGCACACATTCTCACTTTCTCCTATTAGTTTTCTACCTTCCCAAATTCTCATCACAAATCTACCCTTTTTGGGGCATAACCAATCTTTTTCTACTCTTTTTGGGTAACAACACATCACTTTGCACTTTTAGTTGTCAATCATTCATCCAAGCCGGCCACTTTTGTCCTATTTATGGAAACTCAAAGTGTGTAGCTTATTTTAGAATGTATCTTTCTTTGATTTCACCCTTCTTGGGGCATGTTACTCCATTCTTCATTCTTGGACATCAAAATAGGCAAGCATTATGCTTAAGGGGCTTTGTTTTGGACACAAGTTAATATACTATTCTCTATTTCTTAACCTTTTCATTTATGAATTTTATTATTTCCTCATTTTGAGGACACATCCATTCAGATTCCCTTTCTATACAATCCCTCGAGGGGGCATCCACTGCTTATCAATCACCCTCTAGGGCATTAACTTGAATTCATTCTATAATCATTATTTTATCTCATTTATCTTATTATTCTCTTTTAATGGATTTTTCATTTATTTGGAAATACATTACTTCACCTTTTGTCTTTCAACGCTTTCTCAAATAAGGGAAATATATAGACACTTCATTTTCACTACTTTCATGTCTAAACTACAATCGAAGTGGATTTTCATAATCAAACACAAATTTGTCTAAAATTTGATAAAATAAACCCAATTCCCCCATTATTTTGATGTATACATTATATGACACATTATTACATGCCTAATTAAGGTAATGCACTACATCAGATCATTCAATTTGCTAAAAAGTACACCAACTTGATACCCTATTTGCAAATGACCCTTCAATAAATTAACCAAATTATTTTATTATTACATCTTATCCCATCAAATTCACATCACATTACATTAGTTAATTAAGATGAATTAAATATTTGATCTTCTTCTTAAAATGAGGTTACATGGAATGTACATATTATAAATATAGAAAAATTAATACTCCTATTTATCCTCATCATCCAAGCAACTTACAAATTTAATATTTAAATCACATGGCAAGGCCTACATATTCTTATAAATATTACATCTTATAAAATCTAATCCTCTTCTTACATGTCCCATGTTCCTCATCATGAAAGATGTAGGAAACATTTTGGACCCTTGATCCTCATATTAAGATAGATGGTTCACATTCATTTCAAAAGTTATAAATTGGAGAAACTTCCTCCAATTTAGACAAGCTTCTTAATCCTAAACTTACTATGCCAAAATTTATCTAGATTTAATATTTGCAAGGTTATTATGCTAAAATAGCCTTATAAGCTTCAATCTTCTTATATCTTCTTGAAATCCTATCTTCTTCTATCAATTGCCAATCCACAAAACTCAATGTGAACAAGGAGATACAACACTCAATCAATTAGATCAACATTTCTAAAGACCCTCTGTTCAACAATATAAGTGTTATCCTACTTCAATTAATTCATAAGAAGGTAAATCACAAGGTAATACTTATTATTTTCTTGTTTATTTTATTTCTTTCAATTCATATTTGCTCACCCCTATTAGAGGGCTACTAGATGTTTTTATGCTCTAACATTATCTGATTTGTGATCATAACAAGTTGGCTCTTCCTCTAGTATTTCAAATCCATATCTATAGAAACAAACAAGACTCTCTATGTAAGACATGCATCTCTTGGCATACAGATTGAGTCATATTGGACATTTATATGATTGGTTTAGGACATGTATTTACTAAACTATCCTCTAGCATATAGTCATACATCAAACATAACCATAAATAAATAAACATCCACATGCTAATTAAAGATGTGCATCTCCTAACACCAGTATGTGCCATCATAATCATAACAAGATCACTAAGGATCATGCAACATAAATTTTTTAACAATCTATGTACAAATAGTTATGAGCCAAAAATCATGTTTTACGCGTCAAGATAATATCTATACATACCATATACCATATAGAGCTAAAAATCAGCTATGATCTTGGTTGTCCCTCAGGGGACTCTGCTATAAAATCTAACCCATGCTTGATGCTAGTGATGGTGGTGGACATGGTAGTGGTGGACCATTAATACCCACTATGAGGCTAGTTGTGCCACTTTTAGACATCCAATTCTTATCATTGTTATGCTAAAATTACAAATCTAAATAATATTCAGTAATAATGCAAATCTCAACTAAAATCACTAAAATTATTTAAATCATCTTCACATATCATGTGTACATGTTGAATATCATTCATTCATCCCTAATTGGGACAATGTAATTTTCAAAATCATTATCTTTTCTTAATTCACTTTGAGTCAAATTGTGACCATGTAAAATGACATCTTGAACCACTACAATCTTCTAATTTAGTGGCCCACATCACATGCATGTGTCAATTCATGTCTATAATATCCTAATTAGGTTATTACCCTATACGCAACTAACATCTACTTCTGATTATACTCCAATAAAATTATAACTTAGTAAATTAACATTTGTGACTAGGTTGATTAAATGTGTAACCAAATTCCAAAGAATTACAAAAACTTATTAAAATCATTTAAGCAAATCAAAACCAAATTTAGGAGCTTTAGTGGAAAAACCATGAAAGTTGTTGAATATATATTTAATAGAAATTCATTATTAAAATTGGCATCACCCATGACATCATTATAGGGGTGTCATCCATAAGGCATTAATGGAGATAAAATATCTAGATTAAGGCTACCCATGACTTATTAATGCTTCATTCTTTCAAAAATTTATGGCCATATTTATTTCTTGTCCCTCCAAAATTGAATCAATCCATGGCCACAGATCTTGGTCTCAAGGTGGTTGGTCATGGTTGATTTTGAACATTTCATAAAAGCTATAAATAAGTGAGATAAGACCATAACTTTTAATCTCTTTTTGTGTAATTTGATTATGCAAAAATATATTCAAAAAATATTCAATGATGTAATTTTATCTTGAATAAATATCTTCAAAAAATATTTAATTGTGCATAGTTATTAGATAAAAATCTAATATAGAAGCTTCAATCATTACCCAAATTGAAAAATCTAGGAACCATAGCCATTGGTGAACTAGGAGATGATGGATGCACATGATAGACTATATTGACGAAGACATGAAGCACCATATTTGGGAAAAATCATGTTTATTTAACTTTTTTGAAGGAAATCCACTATTAGAAGGTATTATATTGTCTTACTTTCTTATTTAGTTTTTTGAGTTCATTAACACTATCCCTTGAGGGAGTAGCCTTAACACATTAGTTTTGTATGCTTATTTTGTGTTTTTTATACTAATTCATGGACTATATTTACTCATAATATTATTATACATTTTGTCAATCCAATGGGATACATAAACTACTTGTGGATTCCTCCCCAACTAATCAAGATCTTGCTACCAAGATCAATAAAATTAGTCATTGATATGCAGATTAACTTGTATCAGACCTAACAACTTATTTAGCTATGAATTTTAATTATAATATCACTTTTAGGGAGTAATAAAAAATGGTAGACTAAGTGTAACAAGCCTTAGTCAATCCACCACCTGATGTGAACATTGTGGCTTTTCCTATACAAAATAAAACTATAACTATTTCATATCAAGTTAAAATTGATACAGAACATACTTTGTTCAACCATCAGAGGACTCTTTCTCATTATAAACATTAATTTACTAAATATTCATCATAAATTGGGGCTATTTTTAAAAAAACATAAAGAGTTATTATTAGATTCAAAAAGTTCCCCTTACGAACTAGTAATGATAATGCCCTTTGGTAAACTAAAAATAAGTACCCTAGAAGCAAAAGATTTCCTATATCTCACATCAATATTTTCATAGGAATCAAAATCAAGCATCTAAGAATATGCAACAAAATCCATTGAACCAATAATGCTAGACCTACTAAAATCTAAGGGTAAACTAAAAACAAAATTTTGGCCAAAGGGTTCATATCCCTAATAGGACCATGTAGGGGGTATATTCCTACCCAAAAAAATTATATTCCATTGAAAATTGAACCAAACATGAAAGAATGGTATTCTATGAAATAAATAGTCTTGAGGATTGAGATGAGTAGCTAAATTTATAAATACATGTATGACAAGATATGCCCTTATCAATTTGACTTGATCATTATTTAGGTCCCTATTCCACCTCATTTTGAGGCACCCAAGTTTGATAAAACAAAATTAAGGATAACCTCATGAAAAATTTAAATATTTTTTTTGTATTATGACAAGAGGTAGCCTAAAATAGTGTTTATTTGCTTCACTTATTTCCACATAGTTTGGTTGGAAAATATTTAGATTGTATCCTTAATTTCCTAAACATTAGTGACAAATTAGAAGGATTTATTATAAAAATTTATCAACCATTTATCTTATAACATCAAGGATGAGTTGAAAATGGTTGACTTATGTAAATCAATATAAAGAGATGGAGAAATATTTTTGACATACCTAAAATGATGAATATCATTAGCTGCTCACTTTCAACATAATTTAATAGATAGGTAATTAGCCAATATCTTTACACAGAAGCTACACCTTGAAGTAGCTCACAACATAAGACTTTCTTGTTTTAACACATTAAATGAAGTTATAGAGAAGGGTGTGTAGATTGCGAAAGCACTTATAACCAAAGGCCTTATGAAAATCTACTCACAGGTTCAAACATCTACCTAGACTCAACCACTTGTTTAGGATACTACTATAGAAAAATAAAAGATTTTTAATAATAATAAAAACATGGTGGGTAATGGAGTAAAAAAATCATGCTGTGTGAAAATATTTTAGGCTCCTCTGGATACTAATGTAGTATCCAATCCACCAACCACTTGAAATGAACACCTCCACATAGAGGTTTCAACAAATATAGACCATTTAGTAAACTAGGAGAACCTGATGATGTAGTATTATATAAGCTAGTGGTGGCTAATTTAATTATATAGAATATACCAAAAATATTTATTAAAGATCAAACTAAACCCAACTGGTATTTGGAATATGATTTTTACAATTTTCAACATGTTGTCATCCATTTCATGTATTGATGCATACAATAGACACATATTATTGAGGACATAATTAAAATTGATAAAATTGAAGTGAAAATAACAATACATAATACCAATTAGAATATAGGTATTGACAAATACCAATTTATCAAACATAAACAATAATAGTAGAGGAATAATCATAATTAAGGTTAGGGCCAATGTCAACAAATACAAGGTCATAAATCGAATTGGGATAATCATAATCAGGATTGTAGTACCCAAGCTAATAGCATGTGTTACAATGCCATGTTGTATTATTATAATAACACCATGGTGCATATTTATGGTAATCACATTGCCACCATTACAATAAAAACCCAAGAACCATATAATAATTATTGAAGTGTTCATCCCTCTATTTTAGGGTTGAGATCATCTTCTTCAAGTAACATTGCACTAGGTTCAAGAAATCTTATTATGATTTGGTTTTTATAGGCTACTATTTCTAGACCATCACCCCATTATTATAATTTTAATGGTTCCATAAAGACTCAAAATTACATAATAACAACTAGATGCTTATGAGTTAGTCTTCAAGGCCCTTCACCTTTTTATACTACAAAGCCAAATTTGAACCCCTGTGCTTTCTAATTCTTCTAATTGTAAAGACTCTTTACTAACTCGAAACTATGCAATCATAACTAGATTCTCACGAGTCACCCTTCAAAGACCTTTACCTTCTTCCAACAATGAACCAAATTTTAATCTTATTCCTTTTAATCATAAACTTAACATTTTACTGGCTAAGACCAAACCCTATAATCCAACCATTGAGAAGCCATATAGTATTTAGGACCAACCAAGCAAAAATTATACTTGTGTATGTTGAAACATCACAAGACCATATTAAATGACTTGCTTAAATAGTTCAATATTCTTTAGGAAATTAACCCTACCCAATACCATTAATTTATAGGGAATCTATCTCTAAGCTAGAAACTCCCATTTGATTAGTGAGATATGTCTTCCATTGGTCCCAATAATTATAAACCTTAGTATATTGAGGTCATTATCACTCACCATAAGATCAAGTGGGTTATTATAGATAACGGTTCATGGTTAAACATAGTGTTGATAATGATTATACAGTGGTTAGGATATGCCTCCAATGACTTGTAGCCTAAAATAATTAATATTAAAACATATGACAACACTGAAAGAGATTCTTTAGGGACTATTTGCTTGCCAATCATTGTTGGGCCTATAACCCATGATACCCTATGCCATGTTTTGGACATTGATTTAGTTTATAATATACTTTTTGGTCATCCATGGATCCTAAATTATAGGTTATCCCTTCCACCTTGCATCAGTGCCTCAAGTTCCCCTGTTTAGGAATTGAGGTCACCATTTATGTTAATCAACAATTATACCAATATTACAAACACATAGAGGTTGAATACTACAATTATAAATATTTTCGTAGATCTTAATTCGTATACATTTAAAACAAGGAAATAGTTTTTGAACCTCCCAAATATAATTATATTTACCCTAGTGATCATGTTTCCCGTTCAGTCGATCCATTTCCCATAGCTTTTGCAAATGAATTAATTATTGAGGACATTAGCATTTTGATATACCATCTGAAAGATATAATTTAATATTGGAAAGTTTCATAAATATATTAAATCTTATTGAAATCTTAAACCTTATGAAATCCCTTGTAGGTCCAACATGATTTGGCATAAGAAAAACACACATAAATATCTAGTGATATTTTTACCAACAACTTCATCAAATCAGGATCAAAAAATCCCTTATTGAAGGATACCAACTCTATGATGGTCACTTCACCAATTATTTTTATAATCCTAAGTACCATATCCATAATCAAATTATGGATAGTTTAGATTATCCTAGAAAAGGCCTAGGTACATGAGAGCAAGGTGTCTTGGAACCTCTATCTATTGGTAAACCTACTATGAATCAAGGTCTCAGATTTATAGTGCTTGGGGGTGACCTCATGCATTTTGATAGTAATTCCTCTTTATCAACTAATGAAGAAACTCCCAAAAATGAAACAACATCCCATTATAGTGCTTATGATGAGCTAGATGACATTGACTTATTTGACTCTAATTTGATTATGATTATCACAACCCATTATCCACTTACCCTTTGCCATCATGAACTTATAGATTGGGACCAAAAAAATTATATTATACCCCTCAATAATCTTTAGAATGAGGAATGTACTACCGAGTACATGGGCTTTATATATTAATTACCAATTGGTGATCATAAAAAAGGCTTTGACTTCTCATTAGACCCTACCACTACTTTAGAGAGTAGGTAAACTTTCTTGGTCATACAAAATATAAACATCGAGATCTTTGGGTGAAAAACTTTTTGAGGCACTCATTGATTAGGGAAATAGTAAATAAAAATATAATACCTTAAGTGAAAACCTATTTGAGGCACTCTTGGATGGGGAAGTTTCCTTATCTTCATAGGAAGTGGAGTGTCCACCAAGTCCAAAATTTACAACTAATGATAAGATCATATCTAAACATCATAAAGCCTTAAAGTATCTTGATATAAATGTTTTAGAGATATTTGTCAATTAGCCATTACCAAAAATAGAAAACTTAGATTCCTCTCATTATGATGAGCTTTGGGGCTCACAACCAATGGCTGAAGAATAGGATCAAACATTGCCCACTATTTTAGAGGACGGTTCTACACTCTTTATAGAGAATACAACTGAAGTGCACCTAGGAACTTACAAAGATACCAAAATTATTTATCTAGGAGAATGCCTCATTGATGAAGAGATGACTATATTATCACTATTATGAATTATTTTATTGATATATTCATATGGGCTTACTTAGACATGCTAGGCCTAGACCCTATTGGTTCTGCATCACCTTGTGGTACATCTTGATGCTCAACCAGTTAAGTAAAAATTAATATAGATGCACCCATGCATTTTTATTTTACCAAATAAGGAATGAGAAAAATTATTTGGATTTGGCTTTATAAAACCAATAGACTATTCTAAATGGATATCAAATATAGTCTCAGTGAGAAAAAAACCACAAGGTATATATATTTGTACTAATTTTTGAGATTCAACAAAGTGTGTGCTAAATATGATTTCACTCTACCTAACATCGATATGATTTTTGACTCAACTTCCAGGTATGAGATTTTTTCCCTTATGGATGGCTTCTTTATATATAACTAGATTAAGATAACCCCATAGGACCATCACAAGACTACATTCAACACATCATAGGGACCATTCTATTACCAAGTCATGCCTTTTGGATTGAATAACACTACTACCACCTATCAACATGCCATGACTATCATCTTCCCTGACATGAAACATGATATATTTGAGGATTATGATAATTATATTCTATAAAACTCAAGACCCCATTCCATACATCTTGACATTATGCAGAGAATATTTGAGAAACTTCACAAATACAAGGTTCATCTAAATCCTACTAATTGTGTCTTTAGAGTCACTTCAAGCAATTTTATAGGATACATTTTGTCACAAAGAGGGATCAAACTAGATCCTACTAAGGTCAAGGACATCATGGAAATGCCTCCACATTCTAATCTGAAATAACTCCATAGCTTGCAGGGAAAAATTTAGTCTGCTCATAGGTTTATATCACAACTGACAAATAGAGTGTCATATTTTTACACAACTATTGAAGAAATGTGTCACATTTTAGTGGTATAATTAATGTCAATAAGAATTTATGAAACTTGAGACATACTTGGTGAACCTGCCAGTATTGAGATCACCAACACCTAGACAATCATTACTTCTTTATATCCCAGTGATAGAACATGCACTGGGGGCACTCTTAGCACAACATGATGAGAAAATAAAAGAACATATGGTCTATTATCTGATTTGATCACTCATAGAATATGATCATAATTATACACCCATTGAGAAGGCTTGTCTGGTAATGGATTTTACTTCCAAAAAGTTGTGACACTATATGTTGAACAATAAAACTATTTTTATTGCCAAAGTGGACCCTATCAAATATTTATGGTCAAAATAGACTCTTATAGGCTGCATGGAAAAATGGGTCATGTTATTAATTGAATTTGATGTTAAGTACCATAATAAAAAATAAATTAAGGGATAGGTCATCACAGATCAACTTGTTGAAACTCTTATTATAAATACTCAACCATTTGCATCTAATTATCCAGATGATTTTATCATGATGATAGAAGAAGTGGCTTATGAACTTGAATAACTGATATTATACTTTGATGGATCCTTTAATTTCCATATATTTTGGTCTATAATTTTACTAGTTACACCTCAAAGGGACATTATACCCAAGGCATTTCATATTAGCTTCAACTACACCAAAACCATGGCCAAGTATGAATCCCTTATTACAGGACTTTATCTTGTAATATAGTAGGATATATAATAGTTAATGGTTTTTGGAGATTTTTAATTAATCATTAATCATACCATAAACTAATATAAAACTAAAGATGAAAATATTTTACCCTATAAGCACATTATAAATAATCTCAAGTCCCATTTTAAATATCTAGAATTTGAAGAGGTGTCATGAGCCAATAATAGATCAATTAATACAATGGAAATAATTGGGTCCATGGTACATATTGCCAATGATGTCAAAGAATATTAGTTTCTCATCAAGAAACTTCTATAACATGCTCATATATTACCAGATTTAAAGAGGGTTTGTACAATTGTTGGTCCCAATCTCCCACCTAAACTTGGTATCAAGATATTTATAATTATTTTCATGACCAATTTTTTCATCTTGACCTTTCACACAATCTCCAGAAAATATTCCTTCATCACCTACCACTTTATACCCTCCTTGGAAACACACTTTATTGCAAGGGATATGATGGAATGATTTTTCTTTGTTTATATTCAAGAGAATACAAATTAGTTCTTAAGGAGGTCCATGAAATAATGTTAGGGGCCCACATCAGTAGTGTAATCTCAGCCAAAAAAATCCTTAGAATAGGGTACTATTGGCCCAATATGGAAATAGACGATTGAAATTATGTCAAGAAGTTTGTTTATTGACAATAATATGGTAATTTGATACATGCACCTTCTTTGCCACTAAAACTAATCATTATAGTATGTCCATTCTCTACATGGGGTCTTGATCTTGTCATAAAAATAAACCCAACATCTTCTTATGGCCAAAAACACATTCTTACTACCATAGAGTATTTTATTAAGTGGATTGAGACATTTACTCTCACTTACATAACCAAGAAGCATATTGCCAAATTTATTCATTACCATATCATCTGTCAATATGGTATCCCAGCCTAAAATATATCTAATAATGGTGACTCATTTGTGAACA